>JAYESA010000003.1:125982625-126057625 GCA_036927795.1 Iris macrosiphon | reverse complement strand
TTCACCCTCAGCGCCGCCTCCGGCCGTCGCCGACCACCGCCACCCTCCCCAAAAGCTTCGCCCCGACCTCCCCTACCTACCACCACCACCTCACCCCCCCACGACACCGCCTCCGGCCGCCCTAGCCCCCGCAGTGCCGTCGACCACCCCCAACCCTAAACTACCCTCTCTACTCCGGCCGCCCCTAGCCGCCACCACCACCGTCGTGGAGCTCCGCCACCACCACCAACCTGACCGCCACCTCCCCCTCTCCCGAACCCGCCGCCTGCCCGGCCACCTCCGACGCTCCTCCGCCGGCCAGAGCCCCCGCAAGCTGCTGCTGCTGCTGCTGCCAGTAGCCACTGCTGTTGTTGCTGCTCCTCTGGCCGCCTCCGGCCAGCTCCGCCGCCGTCCACCCGCCGTCGACGACCCCTAGGGCCCACCTGTCAGTAGGTATATTCCTAATACCTAATATATATGTATTTATATATATATTTGTATATGTATATGTATATGTATATATATGTATATATATATATATGTATATATATATGTATAATTATATGTATATATGTGTATTTATATGTATATATTATTCTATATATATATAAATATAATATATAAAGCTATTATACAGTATAATAATACTGTATATACTAGTATTATATATATAATAAATATATGTATATGTATATGAATATTACTATATTCTATTATTATATATATATCTATAAGTATATATATATATATATATGTACATATATTTATAACATGTATACTATAGGTTATGTATTATATATATATATATAACATATTTGTATATGTTATATAATTACTAGTATAATGTATGCTATGCATTTTCCTTTTTTTTATTTTTCTGCATTTAATTTCCTGCACCTATTTATCTATATATATATATTATCTATATATGTATATATATATATATCCAGCTGGATAATACAGCTTATTATAAATATGTAAATTTACATTTCTGCAATGTCATTATCTATATATTATATATACTATATATATAATAGTGCTGGATATTACAGCCTATCTATATATGTATATTTACAGTGGTCACATATAGACCCTGCTACTACTTATATTATATTGTTAAATAATACAGCATTTATATACGTATTAATTTCTTGCACTGTCAATTCCTTTTTATTATCTATATATACTATACTATATACTATAGTACATATATATATATGTATTTAATTCCTGTACTGTCATTTCAAATTACCTATATTATATCTCAGTGGATATACCCTGACTATTATATTATCAGAGGATACACCCTGATAATATTATAATATTATATATCTATCTCAGTGGATATACCCTGCTACTATTTACCTGCATTTGTCTGTTCTTTAAATACTATATATATACTACTATATATATACTATATCTATATACATACTATATATATATATATATATATATATATATATATATATATATATATATATATATATATATATATATATATATATCATATATATGTATATAAGTATAGATGTATACTTATTATTTGCAACCAAGTTATTCACAAACACTATCTGTTGTAACAGAAACCAACTACAGCACAGCCAGTGACCCCCTGTCACCAGCACCTTCAAACCTGACTGTGAGATCAGGTTATCAACAATATCAAGGAGTAGGCAAGTATACCTTGCCAAGTTAATGTTTAAATTCAATTGTTGATATCTGCTTTATTCCTGAATTTCATATACCCTGATTACCTGAGACTGCCTTGGGTACAGTCAGCTGTTATGATTGACAATTTACAGACTCATCCACAACTGAGAGAGTATTCTAATATTCTCCTAGACCCTATCACGGGAACACGCAACATGGTTGCCATGCATATTTGGATGCGAGCTGCGTATTTGATTAGCTACCAATACGTGTGACCCGCATCACGGATTAGAATAATTCAGGAAGAAAATACAACTTGATATTTAGTTTCATTGGGATGGGAAAGATAACTGGTAGACGTATGGGACACCCCTACAATAATGTTTTATACCTTTGTATCAGAGATGGTCGATTGCAGAGTTCCCTGAGTCGGGGGCATACGACACCTATACTAGCCAGTCGCCACGATTGGTGAATTACGTCAGCGTATGTCTAGCCACACATTCCCATGCGTACTACTGGATCTTTACTTGCATTTTCACTTAGTATGGTTAGCACCCTGTATTTATTTTATTTCTTTATTCAGTATTTACATTACATGGCATGTTATTTTTCTGTATCTTGTTACGTCCCACTGAGGACCTGGTTCCTTGCCAGATCTAGATGAGGCTTTCTACCCCACAGTGTACGGGCCTGATCAGGAGGCCAGATGTGCTACCGAGGAGGAGCTCGAGGAGATACCCTCAGAGTAGGCTTGACCCTAGATGCTGCTACCTGGAGATGGAGATATTTTGATCAGATAGACATTGCTTAGTCTATCTGATTTTTCTGCGCTATTATCAGTATTTGTAGTAGGCTTGTATTCTCACCAGTTGTGTACTGTATCAGACTCAGTTATATATATATTTCAGCACTTGCTTTTCTGACATTTTGTTGTGGATGAGATAGTTTTACCTGTTCTATACTTGTAGTATTTTAGGACAGCGTAGCACGTCCCTTTGGGTCCATCAAAGTGGATTAAGTCCTTAGTGACGTGTCAGCTGGCCAGTGACACGTGGCCTAGTTCCTGATATTTTGGGACTGGGACGTGACATGGTTTTAGTGGTGGCCCATGCAGGTCTAGTTTTATTGCTAGTGGTATGATGACATGCCCAGCAATGCCTGCAATAGGATAGGAATATTAGGTCTCATCCACACTGACACCATCTTTACAAATTCTATTATTGCATCTTGCTTGATTATCATTATTTATCTCCTTTGTGTTTTCTAATTATCCTATTTTCCTCAGAAATATGGACATACCCGGGAAACTTGCGAATAATGGGGCTGACCAAGCAACAGACCCTTCGCCAAGTGCCCAAGGAACTCCGTCCAATCACCAAAATTCTAGCCAGGAGACGACACCAACTCCACATGCAGAGACACCTTTGTCTCCACCTCCAGCCTTGCCTATCCAGATGCCACAACTTGAGGGTCAACCTCAAATGTTGCAGTTTCTCCAGACCATGTTGCAGAACCAGTGGCAACAAACTGAGGCCCTGAGACCGTCTCAGTGACAGCAAACTGAAGCTCTGCGACAAACGTTGATGACGGCTTTGGAGAGAACTACTACTCCGACACCAGTACCTGTCCAACCAGCGGGCACAGTTCGAGGCTTCCGTCAAATGAGCCCGAGGGATTTCAAAGGCAACGAGACTCCTGAAGAGATCTCCGATTGGATCTCCAACACCGAAATGCTGCTAGAAGGATCGTAACTCACTCCCGACCTATGGATGACCGCTGTGAGGGGCCAACTTCTTGGCAACGCCCATCACTGGTGGGAATCCATAGAGCGCAGCGTCGGAAAAGACCAAACTTGGCAACAATTCTTGGAGCATTTCAACGCCAAGTACTTTCCAGCGATAGTCCAGAATGCCCTATACTCCCAGTTCCTGCACCTGGAGCAAGAAAACATGACAGTAGATGCCTACGATGCGGAGTTTAGCAGACTAAGTCGTTTCGGTGCTGATCTGATCCCGAACGAGCTGAAGAAGGCTAAAAGATTCCACCATGGCCTTAACCACGAGCTCCAGAGGTACACAACAACGCAGTCGAGAATCTCCTACAACGAGGTTCTTACAGAAGCCAGGGAGCAAGAAGCCATTGGCCGAGGAGCCAGACGCTCAAATTCAACCTTCCCGGCCAAGAATCAGCAAGGAGCAGGAGGACCTATACGTCGTCCCCAATATTAGACTCAGCAGACGACGGGGCCTTACCAGAAGAGGGAGCTCCCGACTTGTCACTTTTGTGGCAAGAAGGGGCATTTTGCCAATGATTGTAGAAAGAAACTGGGATTATGCCTGCTATATGGAGCTAAAAATCATATGGCCAAAGACTGTCCACAACGTAGAGATGCAGCACCTCAACAAGGGCAGAAGCCAGGAGCACAAGCTCAGAAGATGCTTTCCTCCACATCAGGAGGATATCAGAGAGGAGCACCTCTGCCTACTCAGGAGACCCAGTTCAAGGCCAGACAATAAGCCGAAGGACAAAGGCAGGGACAAGCCTTTGCGTCAGCTGCTATTGCAGAAGAACCTGAAGGGGAAACTATAACAGGTACCATTTTAGTTGTATCATTACCTGCAACTGTATTATTCGATTCTGGGGCTACTTTGTCTTTCATATCCAGTAGTTTCGTAGCCATGCACAAGCTATCCACTTCCCCGCTACCCAAGTGTTGGAAAATACTTACTGGAGGAGGTATTGTTCCAGTTACTAACATTATCGAAACCTGTCCGGTAGTTGTTTGTAGTAGAGGACTAAGAGCGCGATTTTTGGTACTTCCAATGCCAAATTTCGATGTTGTCTTAGGCATGGACTGGCTAAGCCAGAATAATGCTGTCCTAGACTGCCGAAAGGGTAGTGTTATCTTTAGACCCCCAGATCACCCAGAGTTCGAATATGTCCGTGGAACCATCGAGCAAGGAGTAGGCCAGACTCCTAGAGCTTACATGGCGATGGAGACAACACTTCCCTCAATTGTAGCAGAGTTCGAGGACGTATTTCCAGAAGAATTGCCAGGCCTACCGCCTGACAGAGAAGTGGAGTTCATTATTGAGCTGATACCCGGAGCTGCACCAGTATCCTCCAATGTATACCGACTGGCAAAGAAGGAGCTTGACGAGCTGAAGCTTCAACTGGAGGAACTACAGATCAAGGGATTTGTTCATCCTAGTGCATCACCCTGGGGAGCACCAGTGTTATTTGTACCAAAGAAGGACGGAATATATCGCATGTGCATTGATTACAGAGCCCTCAACGCTCTGACAATCAAAAACAAGTACCCCTTGCCGAGAATTGACGACCTGTTCGATCAACTAACAGGAGCCGTGGTATTCTCGAAGATAGACTTGAGATCAGGTTATCATCAGGTTAAGGTACGCAGGGAAGATATTCCAAAAACAGCATTCAGGACTCGTTATGGTCATTACGAGTTCCTGGTGATGCCTTTTGGACTAACTAATGCACCTGCCGTATTCATGAACCTGATGAACAGAGTCTTCTACCAATATCTGGACCAGTTCGTGGTAGTCTTCATCGACGACATTCTGGTGTATTCAAAAAGCCACGAGGAGCATGAAGAGCACTTAAGGTTGGTATTAGAGACGCTGAGACGGGAGAGCCTTTATGCTAAGATGAGCAAGTGTGAATTCTTCCTGGACCGTGTCGCATTTCTTGGACACGTTATCACAGGAGAAGGCATCTCGGTAGACCCAGCAAAGATCTCATCTGTTGAGACGTGGCCAACCCCGACCAACGTCTCAGAGGTGAGGAGCTTTATAGGACTTGCCGGATATTACCGGCGATTCGTAGAAAACTTTGCAAGAATCGCGGAGCCGATTACTCGTCTTACCCGCAAGGAGCAGGAGTTCATATGGACTGAAGATTGCCAGACAGCTTTTGATGACTTGAAGAAGCGTCTAACTACAGCTCCCATTTTGACTATACCATCTGGATCCGGAGGTTTCGTTATATATAGCGATGCATCCGGAAAAGGATTTGGTTGTGTCTTAATGCAACATGGGAAGGTTGTAGCTTATGCCTCAAGACAGTTGAGGACTCATAAGAAGAATTACCCCACTCACGACCTGGAGCTTGCCGCAGTCATCTTCGCCCTGAAGCTATGGAAACACTATCTATATGGCGAACGAGTGGAGATATTCACCGATCATAAAAGTTTGAAGTACGTCTACACCCAGAAGGACCTAAATCTGAGACAAAGACGATGGCTCGAAGTGATGGCGGATTTCGAAATTGATCTACAGTACCATCCAGGAAAAGCTAATATGGTGGCAGATGCTCTAAGCAGAAGACCCTCGGCATTCTTTATGATCACCCAATCAGGTCTTCTGAGAGATCTAGAAAATTTGGAAATAGAGGTCATTTTGCCAAGACTTGACGGCCAATTGTCAAACTATCAGCTGCAATCAACCTTGGTAGAAAGAATCAAAACTACTCTACCAACAGATGCAAGATTTCAGAGGCTTCGACAAAGAACAGAGGCTGGAATTCAGACAGGATGTCGCATACACGAAGATGGGACTCTAAGATGTGGTGATCGTCTTTATGTTCCAAATGGAGAACTTCGTAATGAGCTGATGTCAGAAGCTCATAGCTCAACATACTCTATACATCCAGGAGTCACAAAGATGTACAAAGATCTGCGACAATATTACTGGTGGCATGGAATGAAGCGGGAGATAGCACACTTTGTGGCCAAATGCCTGGTGTGTCAGCAAGTCAAGGCTGAGCATCAGAGATCTGCCGGTCTACTTCAACCCCTCCCAATACCCGAGTGGAAATGGGAACACATTACGATGGACTTTGTTACGGGCTTCCCAAGAAGTCCTAGTGGTCGTAATGCTGTATGGGTAATCGTAGACAGACTCACAAAGGCTGCTCATTTCCTACCTTTTAGAGTTGGACAATCTACAGAAGTCTTGGCGGACATGTACATGAAGGAGATAGTGCGTCTGCATGGAGTGCCAGTCAGCATAGTATCTGACAGAGATACGAGATTTACATCTTACTTTTGGCGAAGTATGCAAGAAAGTCTTGGTACCCGCCTCAAGTTCAGCACCTCGTATCACCCACAAACAGATGGCCAATCAGAATGCACCATCCAGACACTTGAAGATATGCTGAGAGCCTGCATGCTTGATTTCAGCGGATCATGGGAAGATCATCTACACCTGGTGGAATTTTCCTACAACAACAGCTATCAAGCGAGCATTCAAATGGCTCCCTTTGAAGCTTTGTATGGAAGAAAATGTCGTTCCCCAGTATGCTGGAGCGATATTGGCGAGAGACAGATCTTGGGACCAGAACTGATTATTCGTACGGTGGAGAAAGTAAAGAAGATCCAGGGACACCTACGAGCTGCACAAGACAGGCAGAAGCACTGGGCCAACATTCATCGCCGACCTCTAGAGTTCCAAGTAGGGGAGCATGTGTTCTTAAAGATCTCACCTACTAGAGGAACTATCAGATTTGGAGGAAGAGGGAAGCTAAGTCCAAGGTACATTGGACCCTTCGATGTGCTAGATCGCGTCGGAGAAGTTGCTTACAGACTAGCTCTACCTCAGACTTTGGAGGGAGTACATGACGTCTTCCACGTATCTCAGCTGAGGAGGTACATTCCAGACCCGAGTCATGTGCTAGACTACTCAGAGATCACCATCGGGCCAAGCTTATCTTATCAGGAGGAGCCTGTAGAGATCCTGGACCGAAGCGAGAAAGTGTTGCGAGGCCATTCTATTCCTCTCGTTCGTGTTGTATGGAGACATCATGCACCAGGTGAATCCACCTGGGAACGAGAAGAGGATATTCATCAGCGTTATCCCCACCTATTTCCAAACCAGGGTATATCCAATATTTCAAACCAAATCTTTCTTAATCATCTTATGTCCTTAATAATTCTTCATTCTCATTATATGGTTGTTTTTATTTCGAGGACGAAATATTCTAAGGAGGGTAGATTGTAAACTCCCTCGACCAGATTTCAGTAAATTAGGATTAGTTTAGACTAATTAGAATTATGACAACTTTTTAAAATTTTATTTATTATATATTCTGCTGATTGTGCACCTGTCTGTTACACAATTAATTAGGGCATTCCACTAGTTGTTAAATCCTAAACAAATTTTATATACCTGCCCTAGACTTGTTAGACTACTTTTTCTGTATTTTGTGCAACTTCCAGAAATCTCGTTTGATGCTTCGTTTTAGTCGCACAAATATCGTTACAAACGTATGTATTTATTTCCTATTTAATTTTCTGCTCTTTATCCATCTCTGTACCCTTAGAGATTTGAGGACCAGTAGGCACCTGATTGCCCAACCAAAAATACGATAATATTCTACTCTAATTATATTACAATTATCGTATTGACACCGTAGAGAAATTATGACCCTAATAACCTCTAAATAATTAGTGAACACCGTGCGCAGTATTTATTAAATAATAAATACGATGACTGTATCACCTGCAAATATCAGACCCTGCATCTACCCAGACTCACCCTATACTGTCTAAAACATTTTCCCCAGCTATTTCTCTCATTTTTGTACAATTCAGAATTACGGGAAATCAGTATCTGAAATTTGGTAAATTGCAAAATTACGCAAAATACAAATTTTATGTATTTATGCAATTATTGAAAAGTTAGGGGTTTATATGCAAAATGGCATGCTAGGTGGCCTAATTCTATTGGCTAGACCATAGGTGTGAGGGACCCACCACAAAAATCCAGAAAAATCCTGTAGAAATATCCCAAATACCAAATTACCAAAATACCCCTGAAGTTGCCATTAATTACAAAATTGCCACTCAACTAAACCTATATAAACCCTAGCCCTCCCCTTCATTCAAACCCATCCCACCGCCACCACGGCCACCCTCCGCCCACCGGACCACCGCCGAACCCGTCGCCACTCCCCTCCCCTTCCCTCCGACCACTTCCACCCACCTCCGGCCGCCTGCTCCGCCGTGGCCAGCCTCCACAGCATCATCCCGACCACCACCTCTACAGCACCACCACCACTCCCATTCACCCTCAGCGCCGCCTCCGGCCGTCGCCGACCATCGCCACCCTCCCCAAAAGCTTCGCCCCGACCTCCCCTACCTACCACCACCACCTCACCCCCCCACGACACCGCCTCCGGCCGCCCTAGCCCCCGCAGTGCCGTCGACCACCCCCAACCCTAAACTACCCTCTCTACTCCGGCCGCCCCTAGCCGCCACCACCACCGTCGTGGAGCTCCGCCACCACCACCAACCTGACCGCCACCTCCCCCTCTCCCGAACCCGCCGCCTGCCCGGCCACCTCCGCCGCTCCTCCGCCGGCCAGAGCCCCCGCAAGCTGCTGCTGCTGCTGCCAGTAGCCACTGCTGCTGTTGCTGCTCCTCCGGCCGCCTCCGGCCAGCTCCGCCGCCGTCCACCCGCCGTCGACCACCCCTAGGGCCCACCTGTCAGTAGGTATATTCCTAATACCTAATATATATGTATTTATATATATATTTGTATATGTATATGTATATGTATATGTATATGTATATATATGTATATATATATGTATAATTATATGTATATATGTGTATTTATATGTATATATTATTCTATATATATATATAAATATAATATATAAAGCTATTATACAGTATAATAATACTGTATATACTAGTATTATATATATAATAAATATATGTATATGTATATGAATATTACTATATTCTATTATTATATATATATCTATAAGTATATATATATATGTACATATATTTATAACATGTATACTATAGGTTATGTATTATATATATATATATATATAACATATTTGTATATGTTATATAATTACTGGTATAATGTATGCTATGCATTTTCCTTTTATTTATTTTTCTGCATTTAATTTCCTGCACCTATTTATCTATATATATATATTATCTATATATGTATATATATATATATCCAGCTGGATAATACAGCTTATTATAAATATGTAAATTTATATTTCTGCAATGTTATTATCTATATATTATATATACTATATATATAATACTGTGCTGGATATTACAGCCTATCTATATATGTATATTTACAGTGGTCACATATAGACCCTGCTACTACTTATATTATATTGTTAAATAATACAGCATTTATATACGTATTAATTTCTTGCACTGTCAATTCCTTTTTATTATCTATATATACTATACTAT
Organism: Iris macrosiphon; assembly: GCA_036927795.1. Classification (NCBI taxonomy): domain Eukaryota; kingdom Viridiplantae; phylum Streptophyta; class Magnoliopsida; order Asparagales; family Iridaceae; genus Iris; species Iris macrosiphon. The sequence goes on along the minus strand of JAYESA010000003.1, from coordinate 126,047,740 downwards.
ATACTATAGTACATATATATATATATGTATTTAATTCCTGTACTGTCATTTTAAATTACCTATATTATATCTCAGTGGATATACCCTGACTATTATATTATCAGAGGATACACCCTGATAATATTATAATATTATATATCTATCACAGTGGATATACCCTGCTACTATTTACCTGCATTTGTCTGTTCTTTAAATACTATATATATACTACTATATATATACTATATCTATATACATACTATATATATATATCTATATCATATATATGTATATAAGTATAGATGTATACTTATTATTTGCAACCAAGTTATTCACAAACACTATCTGTTGTAACAGAAACCAACTACAGCACAGCCAGTGACCCCCTGTCACCAGCACCTTCAAACCTGACTGTGAGATCAGGTTATCAACAATATCAAGGAGTAGGCAAGTATACCTTGCCAAGTTAATGTTTAAATTCAATTGTTGATATCTGCTTTATTCCTGAATTTCATATATCCTGATTACCTGAGACTGCCTTGGGTACAGTCAGCTGTTATGATTGACAATTTACAGACTCACCCACAACTGAGAGAGTATTCTAATATTCTCCTAGACCCTATCACGGGAATACGCAACATGGTTGCCATGCATATTTGGATGCGATCTGCGTATTTGATTAGCTACCAATACGTGTGACCCGCATCACGGATTAGAATAATTCAGGAAGAAAATACAACTTGACATTTAGTTTCATTGGGATGGGAAAGATAACTGGTAGACGTATGGGACACCCCTCCAATAATGTTTTATACCTTCGTATCAGAGATGGTCGATTGCAGAGTTCCCTGAGTCGGGGGCATACGACACCTATACTAGCCAGTCGCCACGATTGGTGAATTACGTCAGCGTATGTCTAGCCACACATTCCCATGCGTACTACTGGATCTTTACTTGCATTTTCACTTAGTATGGTTAGCACCCTGTATTTATTTTATTTCTTTATTCAGTATTTACATTACATGGCATGTCATTTTTCTGTATCTTGTTACGTCCCACCGAGGACCTGGTTCCTTGCCAGATCTAGATGAGGCTTTCTACCCCACAGTGTACGGGCCTGATCAGGAGGCCAGATGTGCTACCGAGGAGGAGCTCGAGGAGATACCCTCAGAGTAGGCTTGACCCTAGATGCTGCTACCTGGAGATGGAGATGTTTTGATCAGATAGACATTGCTTAGTCTATCTGATTTTTTTGCGCTATTATCAGTATTTGTAGTAGGCTTGTATTCTCACCAGTTGTGTACTGTATCAGACTCAGTTATATATATATATATTTCAGCACTTGCTTTTCTGACATTTTGTTGTGGATGAGATAGTTTTACCTGTTCTATACTTGTAGTATTTTAGGACAGCGTAGCACGTCCCTTTGGGTCCATCAAAGTGGATTAAGCCCTTAGTGACGTGTCAGCTGGCCAGTGACACGTGGCCTAGTTCCTGACATTTTGGGACTGGGGCGTGACACTTGGGATTAGGGTCGGCTGGATAGTTTTCTAGGGTTGTGTGAGGGCCTCCATATGTTGCACATGTGGCTAGGATTTAAGGTGTTTGAAATGTGGGGTTAGGATGTGTCCTCCAAAAGTGATGTAGACTACATAAAAATAGGGGAAATTTATTTGTGGACCGGTCAAAGGAAGGGGGATCTCTTCTTCATGTGGTTGGGCCAATGAGAGGGGGGCACCTCATTGCTTAATTGCATAAAAGCCCCTGAACAATTAGGAAATTGTACAAAAATTGGTATTTAGGATTTGATATGACAAAATATCATGTTTGGTATTTTGTAGTGGACTAGAATAGTGTATGGTATTTAGCATGAGGCTTGAGGGTGTGTGTGTGGGTTTGGGTTGGAGTTGGGTCTAATTTGAGTGAGGTTGGGTCACTACATTAATTTAATTACAATTAATGCACCGGGTGTTCCTAAATTAATTTAATAATTACATAGAGTCTAAATTGGGTGGCACAAGCGTCATGGGCGTAGTAGGCTTAGAGTATAATAATGTCATAATCGGGGTGGGTCAAAACGGGTTGAGGTTGGGTCTCAATTTCGATTGGAACGGACAACGAACGTAAATATGCAATTAATTGAATTTACATACGGACGTTTGTAACGACTTTTGTGCGACTAAAATCATGCACAAAAATGAGTATTTATGAGTTACACGAAGGTCATTATGGTAGGTTGGTATGTCTAGACAAAGTGTATGGAATTTGTTTCAGGGTTACAGCTAGTGTAGTGTCCTAAATATCGGGACAACGGTAAGGTGTCCTAAGTAATAAAATTACTGCACAATAATTAATACTCTGAGTAATAAATTCTAATTTGTAACTGATAACCCTAGTCATGCTATTTAAGCTAATTAAACCCAAACTTTGGTCGAGGGGGTTTACATATGAACATGCATGTAGGTCAACATTTATTTTAATGTTATACAAATATCAGCTTTATTTAAATGGTTAAGGTTGTTTCTAACTTTGGTATTGGATATTAATTACCAAGTTATTCAACTATATGAACTAAATTAGTAATGAATAGTAAAACAATGGAAGAATATTATGTAGCTAAAGTGAAAGAATCGTGGAATTAAATAAGATGCACATTAATGTGTGACATATGGACAAACATGAAAGGTCGATCATTTATCAATGTTTATCAATGTGGTTGCTTACTCTCCAAAAGGGCCTGTAATTTTTGAAGTCTTTTGAAAGGTCGTGTAATAGAAAACCTGGGTTTTTTCTCTTCGAGATCTACTTGTATTTGTCATTGAGAAGACTGAACCTCAAAATGTCGATCAAATTATCATGGACAATGCTTCAAATTATGGACTTGCTAGTGATATGATCATGGAAAAATATCCTCACATAAACAAAACTAAGTTTGTTATCCATGGAGTTCAATTACTTCTGAAATATTTATGATCAAGTTCAATGGATAAGCAAGGTTTTTGATGAGGCAAAGGAGATTATGGATTATATGTACATGCATACCATTATTTTTAGTTTAATGAGGGAACATATACATAAGGATTTGAGAAGATATTTTGAAACTAGATTTGCTTCTCATTTTCTAATTCTTCAATCTGTTTTACAAGTTGAAGATAGCTTGAGAAACTTAATTACATCATGTACTTGGAGAAACCTGTCGTATAGTAAAGGAGCAATGGCACAAAATGTGAAGAAAAATAATTCAAGGTACAAAATTTTAGGAAGAAGGGAAGGAGGTTATTTCTGCATTAGAGCCACTTATTAGAATATTGTGATTAGTTGATGGTGATGGATCAACTGCCAGCTACATTTATGGTGCAATAGAAAGAGCACGAATTACAATCAAGCAACAATGTGAAACTAACCCTACCAAATACATGCAATTGCGAGACTTATTTTAAGACCAAACGGGAAGGGAATATAGTTAATAAGATACATGCAGTTGCAACATATTTTAACCCTTTTTTGATGTATGACATGAAGATAAGGTATGACCAACCTGAAGTACGAGACGATTTATTATTTATGGGAGAAAATTTGGTTGACATCACCAAAAGAATTGAGTTTGCTTACAATTATTGATTTATGATGTATGTTTACTTTTATCTCAATGGCACAAATGAGAAGTGTTCATCCTCATAAGTTTTGTTACTTTTGCATAACTTATGTCAATTTGTATTTTTTTTATTATGCTGTTTATGTTACTGAATGCTAACTTGTTGATTATTATGTGTAGGAGTGTGGTAGAAAGAAAATGGAAGCTTAGTTCCTATTCTAAGAAAATGTCACTTTTGTTTACTGGGCCAATCATGTAGTGCTTCGGCCTATGAGCATAATAGGAGTGTGTTTAATCCTGCACAAACAAAAAAAGAAACAGATTATCACCGGATATATTGGAGGACCTAATCTATATAAGGGTGAATTCATTTATGTTAAAGAATTCTAATAATTTTGAGACAAAGGATAGAAAAGAAATTGATCTTGAAAATCTTACATACCATGATAAAAATGGTAATAAAAGGGTTGAGGAGGCTGCAGATGAAGGTATTGAAGTGAATGCAACAAATAACATTGATGTCGATGATACTTCGTGGCTTGATAGAAGACTTGGCATTGGATCATCTACTTCTCGGTCATATAACTATGACCCTTTATAATTCAAGGAACTTTAGATTCTGAATTGATGTTTCTAATTCAAAAAAAAACTTTAGACTTTGAACTGATGTTGACATTTGGGTTGTAGACAATACTTATTTTGTGAGATTGGTGGAAATGTAGACTTATGAATTTGTGTTTTATAAGTTGTTTGCTTGTTTATTAGGAATATATATGCATACATATCTATGCTGAATTATTTTCTTGAGTTATTAGCAAGTTATTTTGTTGAGCTTCTGGGATGAGGTGCACTACAACTCCATATATCCGAAGGAGATCAACAAAGCTTGGACATTGTTGTTGTTGTTTTGTTTTGTTTTTTGTTGTTGTTTTTTATTGCAAATAAAACACACTTTATTAAAGAACTTGTGTATTACAGTTCTTCATATCCCTAAGGATATCAGATAAAATACAATATGGTGACTCTTTAAACAAAGCTTTGAAGAAACGATGGTGGCACGTTGGAAATAAGCACTTTTGCAGTGATCACCAACCGTAGTTCTTATTTTATTCCTCTGACTTCTAGGGAGATTTTTGAAGGAGTAGGGGTAATTTTATTGTTCCATGGTGATTCGGCTTAGCTTGTTTGTTTGTGATTCTATTAAAATTATTAAGCAAAACCAATCAGAAGACATTTGCATGTATTAGTTGATCTAACATTGAACTGATCAAAGAATGGTAGAATAAAGGGATCTCATTTGAGATGAGACATTCCCGACATCGCTATGGAAGTTATCTAGCATGTTTTCTCAAAGCTCAAATTCGCTGGCCCTGTTTCGGTTGGGTTGATTGATGCCTCCCATGTTCCCCATGTTCTCATCAGGCCACGACTGGAAGAGGACTACTTGCGACTTAGGTCGAAGAATATTTGGTTCATTGTCAAAGTGCCAATGAGGGTTTTCCAATGGACCCCGGATTTCTCCATCCAAATTGATTCTCCGCTTGCGCCAGTATGGGTCTCCCTCCAGGACCTTCCGAGTTTCCTATTCACAAAGGCCTCTATCTTCTTGCTGGCATCTGGCTTAGGCGAGCCTCTAAAGTTAAAAGGAGCTACTGAATCCTTGATACGTTCGAGCTGCGTCCGGGTTCTAGTTGAAGTGGACATTAGCCGCCCGCTGGTGGATCACATTCGGATTCAGCTTCCAAAGGGTCGATTATATCGCCAACCCGTGGTTTTTAAGCAATACCCTGCCGATTGTTCCATCTATCTCCGCCAAGGTCACTCTGCCCTTAAATGTCTCCCAGGTAAGTGTCCTCGGGTGGTGAAGTTGGGGATTTTGGCACGGGATGGGGTGCTTGAGGGGTCTCTCTCCGCAGGAATGGGGTTGCGGAAGTCCCCAGATTCGACTCAGGCCGCCGGTGTAGTTAGGAGTGCGAGCACTCCTTTGCCTAAGACCCTTTCTTCTCGCCCTGGGGAGAGGAAGACATCAGAATCTGAGGCGGAGGCAACAACTGTCCAGTCATTGGTTGAAGCTGCAAAAGGAATTTCGGCAATCACCTTTACTAAGACTCTGGTCCAGGCGCTGACAACCGTAAGTGCGGAGCTTTCGGCCACCATCATGGAGTTTCAACAAGACGGGGCAGGTATGGTTGACGCGGGGAGGGAGACCGCTAGAGCACCCGCGGATAGGTGCCCGTTGTAGGAGGAGCTCAAGGAGGTCTCTGCTATTATGGAGGAGGTAGTTTCTGCTAGATCCGGGGCTTTGTCTAGGCTGGTAGTACCTCCCCAGGGCCTACAGGTAGCTCCCTCGACCCCCTTATTCTTTCCTTTCACGCAAGAGTCGGTCCCAGCTATGCTCGGTAGTCATCGGGGCCTCAGTAGGGGAGATTCCAATCCCGCGGGAGGCACAGGCGGAGTAGGTCTTCTCTCCTCCTCGGGGAAGCAGCGGGTCCCTCATATGGGATGTTCTGTTGGCCAGACAACATCTATTGGTTGTTTGTCTTGGGCGAATGAGACAGAGTTAGAGGAGGGAGAGTTTTCTGGTGCTACTGGCCCCTTAGATCCTAGCAGCTCATATGGTGGGAGGATGTGAGACTGTCCGGACATTGCCAATTTTTGGGACCCTGACTACGGCAGACACGGGGTTGGCATTATCTTCAAAGTCGATGGATGATGCGGAGAGTGGCATTACACTACAGGTCAGCAGATTCAGATCGGACTTTGAGGTTTTGGATCCCTCCGTTCGATCTGTCATCAGTTTACTTGATTTTGGTGTGGAGAACCCGACTCCTTCCTCCCGAGCTGTCATCAAATCTTACTTACTAGCGGATCGTAAAGCAGGTGCCCCCCCCCCCCCCAAGTGAAGGAACTATATTGCAGTTTTTCGAGATGCAGGAAGAGAAGGTCGAGAAGCCCAGGAGGGCTAAGAACTTTCACAGAGTCGTCCCGCAGCATCCCATGACTCTAAGGCCTTCATCTTCCCGATCCAAATCAGTTAGACTCAGGTCATATTCTGTTGGTCATTAGTGTCTTGTAACCCGTCTGCTTTAACTCAATAAACAAGTTTGTTCTTAATATATATATATATATATATATATATATATATATATATATATATATATATATATATTCTACTATATAATGCCAAAACTAGGCTTCACCGTGAAAAATTTTCGTTGCAAAAATATCCTTCAACATATTTAGTAATTAAAAAGAATACTTACAATAAATTCCACTGACAACCATTTAAGAGATGCAATAATGACAACCATTTACGGAAATCAAAGGGTTCATGCTACTTGCTAAGTCTTTTAAATTGTTACCAAAGAATTCGAAGGGTTGAACCATTAACCTATATAATTAAAAGCAGTAGAAATAAACTAACTCATTGACATCATTCACTCCAATATACGTGCAAAGCACGTGCATATATACTAGTATATACATATATATATATATATATATATATATATATATATATATATATATATATATAACCGAAAGCTGAAGGTTTGATCTACGGTGCTCTCACTGGACTGGCTGTACTGACTTACCTCACTAGCTAAACTATATATATATAAACGAGATATGAGCCATAGTGTTCATATTCTTACATGAGCACATGCGCATGTGGACCAATAAAAATAGAGTGTACTAGTGCACATGGGATGAAGGAGTCTATTTCTATTGGTCCACATGTATATGACTCATGTAGAAATATGAACACTATGGCTCATATCCGATTTACCTATATATATATATATATATATATATATATATATATATATAATGTATTTTCTTTGTACTGCGTCGATTTATGTTCATATATTTCTCGTCCCAAATTTCTTTTTGTTAGCCGAATTGCTAACAAAGATCCTGGTTATTCAAATGGAAGAGCCCTAATTAATTTAGCAAGCATGCATCAAAAATTCTATTGTGAGTAGATATCCAAGGCAAAAATCCTAGACTACCTCATGAGTTCGTAATTTGTAAAACTAGGTAAAGAAAAGCCCATCGGATTACATACATCTCAGCCTTCGTTTTTTTTTTTTTTTTTTAAGAACCAAAGAGAAAAAATAGGTACACATTTAGTGACACGTGGAACTCCCGGAAGGTGTACTACTTCATGTGGGCCAAATGCTGATTGGGCCCATGTGGTCCAATAAAATCTTAGCCCAAAATCCGTAAATTGGAACCGAGGGTCCACCCATGTGTTGGCATGGACAAGTACTCAATAGGGAGCCTATGAGGAGGACATTTTTTTTTTTGCGATATCCGACAACACATACGAAATTTTGTACACGTTGTATTGCATGTTATTTGGATCCACTGTCCTCCAACACACACAACTCTTACGCGGTTTAATTTGAGATTGTCCGTCTAGTCAGAAAAATTATATTTCTTCTCGCTAATCACAAGAGCCAGCTGAGCTCGATACGAGGAGGACACTTATTTATTATAGTTTGTAGACATTGTAAAATTTAGTGTACACAATGAGTTTTCGAGTTCGGGGTATATTATCATATATAAAAAGCATAATTTCCTGGATTGCGATTCATTTCAATATGCCATACCGATATGGGTACAAGGTACACTACTTCATGTTGTATGCAGTACGAGGGCTAAGCATAACTAGTATTCTACATATAACTTAAGATATATTTGTTTTGATTTTAGATTTTAAGGCTTGAGACGAACTATAGAAATAGTGTCTTCAAAGCTTAATGTTCACATAATTTTTATTTTCATCGACGACGATGATGCAATAGTATTATCAATACAAAATTTTAAAAATAAACAAAATATAATATCTAAAATAATTTAATGAAATAATAATAAAATAAAAGATGTTCCAAAAAAAAAAAAATGTAATTTATTTTGTTGTTCAATTACTTCCAAGAAACCCACACAAAGAAAAAGATATCGAAAGAGGAGATTGATAACGGCGGAAGGGCAGAGAAGATTGAGAACGTCAAAATGTTAAATCGACGAAAGGGGAGAAAATTTTAACAGCGATTGCACCAATTTTTTTTTTTTTTAGTTCTGACTAATTGACTTATCTCTTGGTATTAAATATATGACTTTTGGATATCCTATATATATAAAAAAAAATCTTACGCAGACTAAAAGTGTTGGAATGAGTCTGTTTTATTTTTTATTTTTCAAAATTAGGCTTACATAAAAAAAAAATAATATTTTTAAAATATTTGTGCCTAGTAAAATTTTGGGCCCGAGACAACGATACGACTCATATCAAGTCCGACATTGGGTTTGCTTGTGTGTATCTGTACGCAAAATTTTTTATATCAATTCTATATTGGGGTGAGCATTATTCAATTTTGCACCCGAAGTGAACCGAATCAAAGTGAATAAGAAATTATATTTGATTTGAAATTTTTTGGTTCAGTTTCAATTTTAGAAATACAAAAAAAAACTATTTGGTTTTGATTTTTTGTTTTTTGTTTTAGGTTTTTGTTTTGGTTTCGGTCCAAAACCGAAAAATGAACAACACACATACAATTATGTCAATATCCTCAATTATATGCATAATTTATGATTTAAAATGTGCATAATTTTGTATATATTCTGAAAATAATAATTCTATGTATGTGTTTTGAAGTCCAATTTTGATATTTTAACAACTATTTGAACTTTGGATCCAACTTTAAAATACACTAATCATATGTATAACAATTATATTTTTAATATAATTTAACCACAATTTTACTATTGGACCCAACTGATTAAACAGTTATAATAGTCCAAACGAACAAATTAAATCGATTATATTGTTTAGTTCGAATTCGTACGATTATAGCTAATTTTGGTTCGATTTCGGTATGAATTTTAGAATTATTCGGTTATGACTATTTCGATTCGTTTGAAACCAATTAAAACCGAACTCTCACTCCTATCATGAAATCACCTCTACTATCGCATGCTTCAATATTTAATTAATTTATTGTCTTGTGTATTTCCATATTATTAATATGTTTTTTGAGCTTCATCTTGTAACATCCATATAGTTTGCCTTGCAACTTTTTGCTATTTAGTTAGAAAATCATAAAATTTAGTGTCAGCAAGATCAAGAAGTGGTTTCTGGATGGGCGGGTGTGTGTTACTAAACTTTTGTTGAAGAGATAAAATAAAATAAAATTAAATTTTTTTTTTTTATATCAGAAGTCGGGTGGATGAGTTTGAATCCAGAAGAAAAATTATAGAAGAAATGAGTAGTAGTTTTTATTTTTTTTAATCACGGTAACTATATCGAATAATGTGATATTTTTTAGAAGAATATGCTTATTAAATGGCGAAGGGGACTAGGGTTGCAGATGGGCCTATCATAAAAAAATTATTAATTATAATTTGAATGGGGAGGAATGGGCTAATGGTTTTGAGATGTCAGAACACTTTCCACACGACTGGTCCATATCCTGATCTTTCAAATGGTGGGGGCCTAATTAAAGCATGAGTTGAAGTTAGTAAGCATTCAAATGGCCATTAACCTATCTATCGATGTGAGCAGCTAGACTGTCAATCATGGATGTTTGTTTTTAAACTCCAGTACTGACCCACATTTATTGACATTTATTGACACTAATCAGATTCACGTGCAATACCTTTGGAAAAAAAAACCTATAATATTATTAAAAAATTAGATAAAATTTTAAATTATATTAAAATATTTAATTGTAATTTGTTATAAATATATTTTTGAATTTTGGTTATCTGTTTAATTAGATAATATATGTAGCTAGTTTAAATATAATTAAAAAAATAATATATTTTATCATTTGTTATATGTTTCGGTGTTTAAATCTAAATGCGAGAAAAGAAAACACATGTAGTAGTTATTTTAAAAAAAAATTATGTTAATAATTGATGATATACATATTGTTTCTAAGTCGTATTATAATAGTAGATATGTGGAATTCTTGGAACTGGAGGCAAAGGCGGACCAAATATAGAATATTTTTTATAGTTTTTTATCTGAGTCAGTCTACATTAGTCTATTCTAGCCTACTTTAATCTATCTGAGTTCGAATTTCTGGTTTCGTCCTTATCTGGGGGTCTGAAACCATGATTAGACGACCGAAGGGAGGCGAAGGGCTTGTTGGAAACCCGATGGTCCGTCCATTTATCCATCCATGTGCTGAAGACGACACTCAGTAGGCCTACTGAGCATTATTCGATTTTGAATCGAAAACTGAACCAAACCAAACCGAATCGAATAAGAAATTATGTTCGATTTGAAAAAGAAATTGGTTTGGTTTCGATTTTGAAAATACTAAAAAAATTTATTCGGTTTCGATCAAAAATCAAAACCGAAAATAAATTATGCAATTATGCAAATACCTTCAATTTTATGCATATTTTGTGATTAAAATGATATCAATTTTGAAAACAACAATTCTATGAATATGTTTTGAAGTCCAACTTTATAATTTAACAATTAGTCCAACTTTAGACGCAACTTTGAAACACAACAAATATGTGTATAAAAATTATAATTTTTAATATAATTTAATCACGGTTCCAACATCGGACCCGATCCAGACCCATTAAACAATAGAAATATTTCAACCGAACGAACCAAATAAAACAAATAAACAAAATTGTTATTCAGTTCGGTTTCGACTTCGGTTTTAAAATTTTACAATTTTGATTTATCCGATTTTAGTTATTTTCGTTCGATTGAAATCGAATAAATCGAAAATTTACCTCTGACACTCAGTTTGTCGATTATTATTAGAGTTTATAAACATCTGTAAATTGTCTTCGTTACAAAGATTGGCATAACTGCATGCATATATACCATCGATCATCTACCTCTGCTGCTTGCATTTTCCTCAGTTCTATGTACCTGTAAATATATAAATATATATAAATAAATATATAAATATATAAATATATATATATATATATATATATATATATATATATTTGTTGTAGTTAGGAAGAGTAGTTAATTTCCAACGGGATGGCTCTGATTTATTGGACAAGAAACAGCTGTCTCCTGCTGGAGAGCAGATGGTAGCCGTACGTACCATAGGGCCGGGCACTCTGACACAGTATTGCTGCACTCGGGAACATACGTACGCCTGGCCGGCCTGCGTTCAGAAGAAGTTAGTGAGTGCACGGGAACATATAGAGTGATAGATATTGATCTGCACACTGCTGCTGCTGCAGTGCAGTACAGTACAGTAGCAGTAACAGCAATTTTTTTTTTTAAATTTTTTATTTTTTAATTTTGTTCGTTAGCAAATTAAGAATTTCTAAATTTTTTTTTTGTTGGAAATAGTCTCCTCCGCGGCAGACCCACGGCGCGCGCAGCTCCCTCGTGGCCGCTCCTGCGCGTAGCTCCCCCGCGAGAAGCTCCTCTATCCTCCTGCGCTTAGCTCCCCCACGTCGGCATCCCGCGGCCGCTCGAGCGCCGGTCCCTCTCGGTCCGATCCTCCCCTCCATCCCGCGTCTCACCCCCTCTTCTCCGAGCCGCCGTTCCTACCACCGCCGTCGTCCCAACCGTCGAAGAAGGAGGAGGGGAAAGAGGATTAGGATTAGGTTTAGAATTATAATTAGGATTAGGATTAGGATTAGGGAATGGCATATTAGTCATTTCGCGTCGAATTTGACGTCCGTTAAAGACAGAAAATTAAATTAGTACAAAATGCATCAAATATAAAATACGAGAATTTTTAAAATTCGGTAATCTTTAATTTCAAAAACGTAAATTACGGAAGAATTTTTTTGTACTTTATCCATTCCCTATGACTATGTTGTGTGTTTGCTTGCTTGGCTGCGACTGTAACTCCCTTTCTGGTAGATGCTCTTGTTGTAACTCTATTTTCTGGCTCGCTCTTGCACATGACATGATCAGACTGGTGTACCTAGATCTCTAGACTCTACATGATCATAACATAAGCTGATAGTATTGCCTGACTTTAGAAATCGTGAGGGTTCAAGTCCCTCAAAAGTTCATTTTACTTTCTTAACTATTTATGTTCTTATTTTTTTCATCTTTATTCATCAACAATTCAAACAAAATTTAATATCTATTTTATTAATTCTACTCACTCATAAAAGGATCCGTACCGAAATCTTTGGATCGAACCAGTCTTGATGGCAAGGGCAGAAGCATGCTTGGACTGTGGTCTCTTTTTTTTTTTTTTTTTATTTTTTTTTTTTTTATGTTTTTCCTAAGGTTAGAGAAAAGGTGGAGCCAGTTGTAAGAATGTTGTAAAAATTTGATAATAAACTTAGCATTATTGTAATAAGTATTGTCTCGTGAGTTCTGGTGGAGACATCAGATGATCCGACAATCTGACAATGTAGGCCTATTACTGGCGTGACTTCATACTGTCAAATTAGCAATGTAAAGAAAAATTGTTTACTAATTCCTTCATACTGTCATGAATTATAGAAATGCAAGCCTAGCACAGGTCATATTACATTTAGAAACTTTGACAAATGCATCGACCTTGTTGGTATCACAAACTATTAGGATATCACATACATCTATGTACATAATAAGGACAATCACTCTCTCTCAGGAGTTTAGAGCTATAACCGGCACTTAGCATTCAAGTTCACTTTGATGACAAAATCCTGAGCATGCTATATATGATGAGTTCGCTGATGATGAACTCTACTTCCACCTGCTAGCATGGTCAACAAGCTTAGGCACTGGATCTCATGATGGCATGTGGAGCTGACCACACTGATCAGGAAAAAGCCTAAAGTCCTCTGATACGTGTGCAGGGCTGAAATGGTTCATCATGTTTTCTTCATAGAATAAGTTGTTGAGCTTTGGATTCCTTTGGCTTTCAACTAAAAAACCTTCCCAAGTCCAATACTGTTAGCATAGAGATGACATCTTCCGTCGTGCAATACAAGAACTGAGAGCATCCTTTGTTCTTATGAGTAGCTAAGCCCATCTCCAACCCATCCTCAAATTTTTTTTTATTTTTTATTATACTATTCTTAAAATTTTATATTTTCAAACCATCAATCCTCAAATAATAAACAACCATTATTTATTTGTACATAAATACATTTTTTTTACAACTATTTAATATAATCGTATACATTAACGTTATATTATTAATATTATTTATGGAGATAATATTATATTATTTAATATTATTTTAAATTTTGATGTACTTGTTTATATTTTTTTTAATATAACATTAACGTTATATTATTTAATATTATCGGTTGCGTTATTTTAAATTTTGATGTATTTGTTTATATTTTTTAATATAAACATTAATGTTATATTATTTACATTATATAATATTGTTGGTTGCGTTATTTTAAATTTTGATGTACCTGTTTATGTTTTTTTTTAAGTCGATATATTTTAATTTTAGAAAGTTTGATGTTATTCTATTAATTTCTGCCAAATTATTTAAATATTATTTTATTAATCAAATGATTCTAATAAAAAATTATTAATAACAAATATATTCAATATTAGATTCTATTTGAAGATCTCAACAAGAATATTTTAATAGTATAATTATTATATTATTTACAATTATAAATTAAAAAATATGGTAAGTTAATTAAATTTAGTGTTTAACATATGTAGGATATATGAGTAATTAGTTAAAATTTGGAGGACAAAATGGTCATGAATAGTGGATATCGTCAAATTTGAGGATTTTCTCTCTCTCTCTCTCTTGAGGAGAGAGAGTTCTTCGCTCAAAAAATTTGAGAAAATTTTCTCATTTTGAGGATGAGTTGAAAATAAATTTTGAGAAAAAAATCCTCAATTTAAGGTTTGAGGTCTTAGATTGGAGATGGTCTAGCCTAAGTCTCTCTCCATCTTCCTTTTTTTTTTTTCCACATGGATGTAACTTTCTCAATAAAATAATTGTACTTTTGAATAAAGCTTAGGTCAAGCGGTCTGTAGTTTTGAAATGGATACAGAACTATAAAGGACAATCTACATGGAAATATAGTACAAATATAAAATTTATTAAAAAAATGAATGTAATAATACAAATATAAAATTTATTAAAAATACAAATAAAATTCTATAGAGCACCAAAGTTTAGAAAATTTACGGAGAAAAAAAAAAGGCTAAAAAATTTATACGGAGACAAAAAAATGTCCTTAGCAATGACGTTTTCGTTTTCTCCAAATTTTAAATAATATAAAACTCGAAAATGTTCTTATCAAGAACGTTTTCAAATTTTTTGTTTGTTTGTAGATTTTAAAAAAGAATGTAGATTAAAAAAAATTATTAATAAATTAAAAATACCCTTGATAAGGGCGTTCTTAATTTTTTTTATCTTTCCAAAGTATTCTTACCAAAAGTGTTTTCATTTTTTTTAATTATTTTTGCCCAAAACGTACTAATACATATATGTCACTATGTTGTTATAAATGTGGTTGTAGTGTAGTGGTGAGACTTTCTTTTGTGGTTATGAAGACCATAGTTGGAATCCCACCAGTGAAAAAATTGAAAAATAAAATATTTTTTAAAACGTCTATTGTAAGGAAGTTTTTATTTTTTAACTTTTCTTTATTCTTACCTTATTTTTATTCTTGCCAGACGAAAAAATAAAAAAAAAAAAGCTTGAAAAGCAAGGGCATTTTGATAGGTAATTGATTTTAAATGCGAAGAAAACCAAAACGTCTTTGCTAAAGGCGTTTTTATTCTCTTCGTATAATTTATCCAAACTTATTTCTCTATACTTAATTTAATTAAAATATAATATTCTATACGGAAATTTTTGTAAAAATATCAATGATTATTGATTCAGTTAGATATCTATATATATCTGATCTAACATCATAGATGCCCTTGGACAAAAGGTCTTATGAGGGATGAACCCTATTTTTCTTCATTTGCCTTACTAAATTTATTTCTTGTTATATGAGTGATCTAACGTCTCCTGGAGCTCGACGCACGCTCGCGGAGGTTGCCATCGTCGCTTCCTGCAGCTCGACGTCCACTGGCGGAGGTCGACACCGCCTGCGGAGCTTGACGTTCACTTCTGCTCCACTTCACTATTTTTTTCCGAAGTGGTTTTAGAAATTTTTTTTTTTTTTTTTATAGAGTTAAGCCCCTGACAGGAAGTGCAACACACTTCTTCCTGTCACGGGATGGAACCAAACGCTTGAAGTGTGCATCAAAGTTTGCACTTCCATCCATCTCCCACTTCGTCGAACCAAACAGCATCTTAGTGAACCTTTGTTTTGAAAACTATATACTACTTTGCCTATGAGAGGTTCCCCACTCAGCCGTCAGCCCAGGTCTCTCAATCACATTGAAAGACCAAGATGTCATGCAACAATTTTAGGCTCGAGTCTCAAGACCACCTGAACCTTCCTTGTCCCATGCAATGTATGGGCAGGCATTGGTCCATATGTTTGCAGGATCCAACAGGAAGAAAGAGGGCAGGCAACATTGTGGAGAACTCGCCGCTATGCCATGACCACACAAACTTGTGTCAGGCTAAATGATATTATTAATAATATCTAGGTGAGAGACGTACGTTGGGTGCAGAGAATTGAATTCATAGGGTCCCCTTCAATATGTCAATTAACCAGCCATGGAACAAAGATATCCCAGAGTTCAGCCATATGTTACAAATGAAAGCATTCACCCAGAGATTGCAGAAGAACCCCCAGAGTGTTGGCGAGCGACATTTCCTGGACGTCAGAAAGATTTTGAACATGGATTACTTTGATACTATCGCAATTATAAGTGCTGGAAGGATGATGGTTAAATATTATATATTTGACAAACGTTGCAAACATGATTAGAGTTCCAATATTTGCCAACATTCAAATTGATTACAAACCAAACACACTGCACCGCCACAAAGGAAACACTAGAATATTAATGAGAAGAACAAACAAGACTACAAGAGGTTGATCAACATATAGCCAAAATATAAACCATGAAGCTCTTTAATCAAAGTCCCTCACTCTCACTCACAACCTCAATTAATCTGCAGCAAAGAAGAAAGGCTACACAAATTAGAAGATAACAAAAGAGTCCATTTTTTGAAAAAATTATATTATATGGGCCGGACGCAGTGCACCATTCTCCTTCCTAATCGTTAGATTGTATAGGGATGTGGTAATCCAACGGTTCGAATGTGAAGGGTGTACTGAGTCCAGCACATCAAATAATTTCTATCATTTTTGTTCATCCATCAAAACAACTAATGTGTATGTTCACTCTTTCCCTAAAATGTTGTCATGTGTCAAATCACTAGTCAAAATTAGTATGAATGTGGAAGAGAGAAGAAGCGAACCAGAGAGGGAAGTCATGGAGGCCCATGGGGATGGAAATGGAGAGCTGGGTCTTGGAGCTATCCGCTTCCGGACCCATCCAGGAGTCCCCGCTGCTCTGCTGCTGAGGCCACTCGTCGAAGAAGCGGCGGAGAGGCCTCTGGTCATGCAGCTCTTCCTTAGTACCGTTCCCTTGCTTGAAGTCGGCCCCCAGAACAAAGCAATGCCTGTTCTTCTCCTCCTCCTCCTCTTCGGCCGAGAAGTTGCTCTGCTTTGGCTCCCCCAGGCCCAGTGGCCTCAGCTCCCATGGGCTCCCTCTGGAACCAGCTGATGCATCCTTCATCCCATAGCATAACTTGTTGTAGTCTCTTTGATCGGAGGTGTGGTGAGTACTGTAGGGATGGGGATAGTGGAGTTGGTAAGGGTAGTAGGAAGAGTCATGAGTACTAGCAGGGATTGAGGGTGGAAGTGAAAATGGATCCGAGGAAGTAGTACTAGTGTTGTTGTTGTTGTTGTTGTTGGCATGATTGTCATTGTTGTTGAGAGAGATTTCCACAGGCTTTCTTGAACGGTTCTTTCCTCTGTGCATGTGCCTCTCACAGTACTTAGAGTCCGGGTAGGCCTCCTTGGAGCACCTCCACTTTTTCCCATCTGTCCTCCTGCACCTCCCTGGCTCCGGGTCCTCCGCCTTCCTCCCATACCCAGTCGAGTAGCAACTCCACCCCACTGCAATATCATACCAAAAATAATAATAAAATCATTCGCCGAACTCGTATATTGGACACGACACAGACACTTCTAAATACAGTAGAAAAAAAAAAGCTCTCCCAATGCCGTATTATATATGGAGATGTCGTTTCCGTCACTCACAACCTGCTACCAGGGCCGACACAGGGAGTTGGATTGCTCTGCTACCAGGGCCGACACAGGGAGTTGGATTGCTCTAGCCGGAACTAAATTTGGTTGTCCCTTGTCCTTGACTATAAACGAAAATATCAATTGATGACGAGTGGGGTTGGCAGAGGCGTCGAAGTCTCCGGACGTGGAGGTCGGATTCCAAATTTCTCTCTTTGAGCTACTCGAGGTCTTTTCAGTGGAAACTCAAAATATGGATCTCGTGGATTGCTAGTTCAACTGACAGAGAGTTGGAGTAGGCTCAGGTGGGGACTTAGGTAGGACCGGTCCGGAGGATTGGGTTGTCTTAGCCAGAGCTAATTTTGGTTGCTCATCACTTCTATTGGAAAGATATAGGTTTAAATTGGATTTGGGTTATACCGGTTCTAAGAAAACTAAATGGCTTTGAGGGGTTGTCCTGTGAAGGGAGATTGTCCAAGTCCGAAGTCTTGTCAATCTTATCCCAAGACCGACCCTGAACTTAGGGGTCTGAAAGGGTTATCCTAATAGAAGGGTTGTCTAAGTCCAATAAACTTGTCCGGCTTATCCAGGGCCGGCCCTGCCTGCAACCAGCGAGCCTTATTGTCACGTCAGTCGACTCCCTTTCCAAAATACTCTAGATCACGCAACAGAAAGAAGCTAGATAGACATAAGTGACACAAAAAGAGAGGAAAGAGCCTTACCGGTTGGCTGGGGGAGGAAGTTGGGAGGACTGGTGGTGGTGTTGAGGAAGAAGCTGCTCCTGAATGGGAGCAGGAGGTCAGATGGGATAGGGATGCCTGAGGCCATGTACTTGTATATGAGGGCCTGGTGCTCCAGCTCCTGCCATTGCGTTGGAGTGAAGGGATACATACTACTGCTCCTACCAGAGCTCAACATTCCCCTTAAAAGGCCCAAGTGAGAGTAGGAAAGGATGAAGAAAGAAAGACAACCCAGTCAGCAAGTACTGGTATAAGCTACTTATAATATATATTAATATATATTGTATATATAGTTTAGAAAGAGTGTTAATGTTATTTTATGGTTGGTTTTGCATAGGTTGGGTCATTCATTCGGTCAGTCAAGGCATAGAGGAGGCTGCAGAATCTTCCTACTTGCATGGCTAAATCACAAAGACAGACCTAACCCTCAGCTAGCTAGAGATCAATAAAGAAAGGCTACTGGGGAGGAGGTGGTGGCGCAGTGATGAACACTGAATACTCATCTTTATATTTGTTTAGTGGCAGTGGGTGTGTTGTGTCAGAGTCTGCAGCTGATGCTGCCACCTGAGGCCAGTAGAGCCTCTCACTATTTATGACTGGGGGGTGCGTACTTCTGACACACAACAGTAGAGACAGAGAGAAACACGAGAGAGATTATTACTGAGAGGAGAGGGGTAGCAAGCTGCTGTGTTGTGGTCTGATGCCTTTTGTTGCTGTTGTGTCTTCTTGCCAGCTTTCCAGAAACTCATAAACAAAAGGTTGGTTGGTTGCTGTGAGGGTTTCAAAAAACATTGAATAAAGAAAGAAAAACACTGTTACAAGTAGCTGTGCTGTTCTATGAAGATTTACAACAATCTGCTGCTCATGTTTTATTGTGTTTACGTGATCTTTTATTTCTTTCTTCTGCAGTGATTAGAATTAGTCAGTATTAGCAACTACTCTAGTGTATGTGGCTGGATTTTTTTTTTCTTTCGAACTAGCTGAGCCTTCTCTACAGTGCACCAGCTCTTTTACTCTATTTGGAAAAATTGTGTCAGGTTTCTTCTATGTTTACAGTGTGCAGTGTACTACTGTAGTACTAAATACAAGTTCTCTCTGGCTGTGCTGCATGCATTCAAGGTTAATGGAGACCGATATATCCGGGTAAAGGACTTTTTTTTTTTTTTTTCGATAATTTGTCGCATTAACAAATTAAGATTTCATTAAAAAAAAAATTTAATTTAATTTACCTGAAAAAATAACATAGATCGAAATATTCTTCTATTTATTTTCTGTTAAAAAAAATTATTATAGACAATCTTAAAAAGGAAAAAGAAAAAAAAAATTGAAAACCCTAAACTACCCTTACTCGTTCCCCTCCTTCAGCTCATCCTCCTCCTCCCTCTCTCTCTCCTCCTCCTCCTTCACCTACCGTACCTCCTCCTCCCTCTCTCCTCCTCCTTCTCCCCCCTCCTTTCAGTGCCGCCGGCCTCCTCCTTCCGCCGCCGCCGCCACCTCCTCCTTCTCTCCCGTGTTGGCCGCGTCCACCCAACCCCGCCACCTCCTCCTCCCCTCCTCCTTCTCCCCCCTCCTCTCCCGCGCCACCGGCTTCTCTCCCGAGCTAGCCCCGTCCCCCCCACCCCGCATCCTGCTCCTCCCCTCCTCCTTCTCCCCCGCGCCGCTGGCCTCCTGTCCAGTGCTGGCCACCACTGCTCCGCCCCAGAAAGAGAGAAGGGGGGAGGACTTCTTCCCCGCGCCACCGCCTCCTCCCCTGCGCTGGCCGTCTCCCCTCCCGCCACCACCGCACATCCTCCTCCTCCCCTCCTCCCTCCACCGCACTGCTGCGCCGCCGCCACCTTTGTGCCGCCACCGTCCAAAAAGGAGGACGGTCTGACTGCGGGAGGAGAGGGAGAGGGAGGAAGAGAGTTAGAGTTAGAATTAGAATTAGGATTATGATTATGATTATGATTAGAATTAGAATTAATGTTATAATTATGGATGAGTATTTTAGTCCATTCATATATATTTTGATGGTCGTTAACGTTAAAATCAAAATTGGGTACAAAATAAACCAAACGTAAAAAGTGGAAGTTTTTTAAATCTGAAAAGATTTGAATGTAAAAACACAAATGGATTTTTCACTTTACCCCTGATATATGCATGTGATGGAGAAGATTAGAGGTTTGATTGGTATATTTTGTGATAAAATGCTGGCGTTTGAATCTTTGATTATATGGTTGAAGTGAAATCATAACTTCTAAGTGTGTGAATCAGCAAAAGTTTTCTGAATAAAGAATTGCAGGTTTTGAATTTGGAGTGGCTTTATAGTATGTAGAGGTCACATAACTAGGTGAACAACAAAAGTAGACAGGATCATAGAATTAGAACCAAAGCAGTTTTTTTTTTTTTTTTTTCCTTTATGAACAGAGCCGGAAGGCCTAAGCAATAGTAATCAGTGTTCCAAAATTTGGATAGATGGCTATTTAGGTACTAGACGGCTCGTCTGTCGTAACAAAAACTTACAAATCAACAGTTATAGGCAGTTAGGCGGGCCTATTCGGCCTAGACATCTAGGCGAAAATTAATTTTTTTTTTTTTTAATTTTCAAATTTTAAAATTGAAATTTCAAAAAAATTTCAAAACAAATTAGATTTTAGAAAAAAATCAAGTTATTTCAAAAAAGAATATTTAAATTTCGAAATTAAAAAAAAAAAAAATTTAAAAAAATTCAAAAAATTCTTAAAAGTTTTCAAAAAAATCCACAAAAATTTCAAAAAAAATAAGAACAAATGAAATATTAAAAAAAAAAAAAAATCTGTGCGGCCTCCTAGGCCATATTAGGCCCTCCACCGCACCAATTTCGTCTAACAATTTTTAGAACATTGATAGTAATATTCTTTTTGGACTTTTATCGACATGTTTGGGAATGGGATAGGCAGTTTGAAATTTGGCCGAACCCAGTTCGGTCAAATCAGAACATGATCGGCCCAGATTCGGTCAAAATTTGGATCTAGTTCGAACTCAGTCGGATTGGTATTAGAGCATCCACATTGGGAGAGGTTTCAAACGTTACATTTTGACTTTACTCAAATTTTGTAGCACTTAAAGGTTGCAGTGGACACTTGTCCATACTTGAAAATTGATAGAAAGCCAATAAACACTCTAGATTTGGAGCATGTCCTACCTCCGCTATATTAATTCCTGGACCCACCAAAAGAGAAAAAAAGAGAGAAAATATTACCAAATAGGGAAGAAAATTAAAGAGAAAGAGGGAGGGAAAGGATGAGGTAAATTTGGAGTACATATTTGGAGTGTACCATTGTGTGCCAATATCAAATAGACATTCCAAAAGTAGTAATTTATACAATTTTTAATAGTTTAGAATATGTCTTTGGTGTGTTCCCACTGTGGATGCGCTTACCTTTCAAAAAATCGGTCTTGCCCTAGGATTGGACCCTGGTTACACTATCGAGTCAGACCGTGTTTTACTTCTGAAAATTGAAGGTCCAGTCCGGTCAAAGGATCAGACCAATCCCAATCCCCAAATTTAATTGTTGTATTTTTACCAGGTGACCTGCCAGAAACATCAATGGACTCAAATGACGGATCAATACTAGACTCTGGATGGATAGCACTTGAGTCACTAGCCTGTCAAGAACAAGAAGAGTCAAATCTCCATCTTCGCAGCGAGTGTATTCTGAGGAACATGTGTTGGAGTGTGTGGAGTTCCCAACCTATGTGAAAAATATCCCGGAGTTGGATTGAATATTGTGCAAAAAAATTCTCCCGTAATTTTTCTCGTTAGCAAATTAAGACCCCATAATTTTTTTGCGCGAAATAGTCCCTTCCGTTTATTTTTGTTAAAAAATATCGTTAAAAAAAATAAAAAATGAAAACCCTAAACTACCATTCCCCTTCCCCCCCTTCTCTATTATAAAACCTCCCTCCCCCCTCCCCCTCCTAACCCGCCTCCTCCTTCTCCCTCCTCCAGCTCCTCCCTCTTTCTCCTCCTCCGCTACCGTGCTTCCTCCTCCTCCTCCCCGCGTCGTCGGCCTCCGCCTCCTCCCCGCGCCCCTCCCCCTCCTCCCCGCGCCTCACCCTGTAAGCCCCCGATTTTCATAAACTTCTAATTTGGTTTTTAACAATTTTCTGGAATTTTTCGAAATTTTTTTGTAATTAAAACCTAGACTTTTGATAATTAAATGATTTTTAATTGCTGTTAATTAATATTAAAATATTATAGAAATAATATTTTATGGTGTAAAATAGAAAATCGGACAAAGGATAATTTTTCGGGAATTTATTGGACTCCGGAAACCCGTTTAAAGCCCTAAAAACTATTAAATAAATAAACCTAATTAAACCCCTAAATAAACCCGGTTCAATTAAACCAAACCAAATTAACTCAAACCGAACCGCTAATCTGAACCGAACCCAGCCTTAGCGGGTCGGGTCGGATCTGAACCCGACCCGAACCCGAATAACCGAAACCCGCACTTAAGCAATAGTGGATCGGGCCAGATTCATATTGAACCCGACCCGACCCAAACCCAATAACCCATCGAACCCCAAGTCGGATTCCATATCAGAAATACTGTTCCGACTATAAAATCAGTCCGTCGGAACCCTAGTTTTCCTCTCCTCCACTTTGCTCCTCCTCGCGCCGCCGGACGCGCCCCGAGCCACTCCACAGCCCCTCGCCGTCGATCCTGAACTCCACAGCCACCATCTTCTCCCTACACCACCGCCCCATCGACTCATCCCCGCCGATCACCGCCTCCGCCTGAACCCTAAGACCGCCCCCGTTCCTCTCCTCCTCCCGCTCCACCAACGACCCGACGCCCCGACTGTCTCCGTCGAACTCCACAACCAACCTTCCCCGTTCGACCCCCGCCGTCGACCACCGATCGACGCCTCCGCCGACCCAGCACAGCCCCCAGCGGCCGTCCCCCGCCCGCTCCGGCGCGCCGCCTCACCCGCTGCCCAGCGCCGCCACCCTCGCCAGCACCGCCCCGCTGCCCCCGGCCTCCCTCCGCCACAGCTCCTGCCGTCGCACAGCAGAACCCTAAACCTAGGTCACCGAGGACTCGGACACTCGGTCGACGCAGGACACGATCAGGACACGTTCGGACACGAGAATTCAGTCTTCACGAAGTCCTGTTCAGGTAGTGTTTCCTCTGACCTCGTGATTCCATTTTCGATTCCGTTAGTTGCATCGCGTAGACTGTATGACCCTCTCGGTGCCCGTGCAACCCGCTCGGTGCATCGCGTCCTGTGGTGATCGCAAACCGCGATCCAAAAACAGGAAAACCAACGCCCTGTTTCACCCCGGAGCTGAGTGCGCCCCGCCAAACGGGACGACTTGGTAGCACGCGGTCTTTACCGATACATGGGCGCCGTCGATACGGACGTGCGGGATTTCGCAGAAGTTGATTTGGATGTGCGTGCACACCGGAATCAACGCATATCCGCCGACAACGTCCCGTATCCGTCCATTCTGGAACACGCTGTAACTTAGTGTACACACGTCGGATCGAGATAAAACTTGCGCCATCGGACTTATAGCAATACGCTGGTCCTGTGACCCAAGTTTGGTTCAATTCTGAGAACGTTGACAAAATTGCGTATCGGGGGCCCCACAGGCTCCACTTGACGGGCGATTTTGTAATCGGCTCATCGGAATCCAATTTTGGAAGTTCCGTTGGGTTCGTATCATCGTTCCTGACTTGTTGACACTGAGTTTGACGATTTGGAGACCTTTGACCCTGACACGCTTTTCGGTGCAAAGTGGCCCACATGTGGACCCCGTTTTGACCCGGGAATATAGTTTTTGCCCCTGTGTCCAAATTGGACTCAAGGACAGGCGTGTCTAGCTATTTGATATTTTTTGAATCTAATGATGATATTTATTTCAGCAACCGGAGTAGTACCAGCAGATCACACTGAGATCAGAGCTACAGTTGGAGCCAGGACCCCAGGCAAGTGTACCTTACCAAACTCTGCAGTATTGTTACATATTTTTCTTGCTTCCTTATATTGCTGTGCATGCTTAACCTAGGACCGTGTGACATACTTAGCGTCCGATTATCAGTCGGGTGTCGACACCGTACGCGGTGTTGTGTATTGTCATATAGAGATGGATATTCGTGACACTTTATCTTCTCGTACTTGTCTTACCAAGTACACTTTGACCCAGGACACTTGACACTGTTCATGAGACAGGATCTTCTCGAGATATTCATGGTGATTCTGTATAGGATGCAGGACTTGACAGAGATACTATAATTATAGATACTTTATGACTTGATGCATTAGCTATGATCCCGCTTGACATGGACATGAGACGTTATGGACATGATATGCGTGGTTACATTGGGTGGAAAGAGACACACAGGCTATAGGCTAATTATATATATATATATAATCCATAGTAAACACATAGTAAAACATATAGTAGACTCCGCTACCGGCTCCTAGACACAGAGCTTGTAGTGGTCTCAGCCTGAGTACTCGTGATGCTCTCACTTGCATTTTCACATAGATGGTTACATACTTACCCTATTTATTTTATTATCTGCTGCACTGCATTTATTTTGGCATGAGCTTTCTTGTACCTTGCTATGTCCCCTGAGAACCTGGATCCGGATTATGTCCCCAGGATTAGCTGACGAGATCTATCCCGAGATATACGGGACCGGAGCATTAGCATTAGTAGGAGCAGGTGCACACCTTGGAGCTGTACCGACATCTGAGGACGAGGACATACCAGAGGACTTCTCTTGAGTATTGGCGTGAGATATTCATTTATTTCTGTTTCTAGTTATTTTCTTTCCAGTCTATTTTATTGATGTATCAGACTTATTCTCGGATTGTTCTCCGAGACACCTTTATTGAGATATGCTAGTTTATTTCTATTTGCATTTATTCTGGCATTTGATCTGTGATTATCTGTTATAGATGAGAGTAGCATAGACTGTGACTTATATCATTGGACCTACTTATTGTTACATTACAGCTTAAGCATGCCCTGATGGATCCATTAAATTAGGTTTGTCCATCGGTGTGTGCTGCTGGCTATTATCACGCGTCCGGTCCCTCCGTATTTTGGGACTGGGGCATGACATGGTTTTTGTGGTGGCCCATGCAGGTCAACGACTAAATTGTTCGGTTTCAACTTAGGGACCGAGCAAGCCTGCAATAAGAATATGATAAGTTTTAAGGATCTCATCCACTTGCTTGAATCATTCTTGACATCTATATCGGATTCGAATCAATTTCTTGACTCGTATCCTGCCTTGATTCCTGTACGCCTCTTATTGTTTATTTTGGATGCAGAGTTATGGAATCCCGATCAAGCAACGAGACTCCTGCAAGATCACCATGAGATGCTGCAGTAGCCAACGAAGATGAAGTAACACCAGTTGATGAAGGTCAAGCAGCTCAACAACGTAGTCAAGCAAGTCAGCATGCCTCGAGAATCCAGGAAGATGATGTTCCACCATCGACGCAGTCTGCTCCACCGATGCCTACCGTTCCACAAGGGCAGGCTATGGACGAACAACAAATATTTCGAATGTTCTATGCGATGATGCAAGCCCATCAGAAGGTTCAAGAAGAAGCTCAGCAAAACCAAGCGGAGAAGTTCATCGACAGATTTAGCTCGGAGTTACGAAAGTTAATCAGCTCTGTTGCAACGGACGTTCTTACTACAGCACGACCCATGGAGAGCAACACAAGGATAGAGTCCAGCCAGAAGCGGCCATATGCATCAGCACCAGACCAAGCACAACAGGAAAGAGCTGCAAAGCGACCACAGATAAATCCACCACCGAGAGCAGCACCAAGAGCCCTAGTTCTCCCAACTTGTCACTACTGTGGCAAGATATGTCATTTCGCTAAAAAATGCCGACGCAGATTGGGACTATGTTTATCTTGAGGATCCAAAAAGTATTCGGTAAGGGATTGCCCTGAACGTCGAGAGAAAGCAGTGATGATTCATCAACCAGCCACATCAGCACCAGCCGGAGCACCACAGGAAGAAATTGCAAGAAAGTCTCACCTGCACCAGCCACCAGAAGCACCTCCTCAAGAAATACCTGTCTGTCCATATTGTCGCAGGCGAGGCCATATAGAGAACGAGTGTAGACGCAAAAGGAAATTATGCTTAGCTTGCGGATCCAGTCAGCATTTAAAGAAGGAATACCCCGAACGTCGAGACAGAGCACCAATGAATAACCAACAAGCGTTACCAGCACCAAGGCCAGCCTTTCCAGCATTGGAAGCATCGCAAACGAGAGTTGAAGGAGTCAGACCACCAGCCCCAGGAGGGAATCAGCCGAGGCCACCCTTGGCACCACAAACAACACTCTTCCAGCAGGCTCAACAGCAGCAGAGGAATCAACTGCAAGAACGTG
This sequence comes from Iris macrosiphon, assembly GCA_036927795.1. Taxonomy (NCBI): domain Eukaryota; kingdom Viridiplantae; phylum Streptophyta; class Magnoliopsida; order Asparagales; family Iridaceae; genus Iris; species Iris macrosiphon. The sequence continues at coordinate 126,020,888 of JAYESA010000003.1, read as the reverse complement.
AACAAGCTCCAGCGATGACTTTGGAAGATGCACAGACCCATGGAGTAGCTAATGCGCATAATTTTTCGTAGTTATCTGTTTATAGATTTGTTTTATCTCGTGTCTATTGGTTCGTGACCTCAGCCCTAACCTATGTAATTTTAAACTTGCTTATAATTGATAACTGTAGAGATTATAGAGTCTTTTGTTATTGTGCTTATTTTGTGTTGTTTTGTGAACTTGAATTAAGTTGTACCTCCTTCCATCCTCATCTAGATTACTTACATTTTATATACTACCTTGACTTATGCTGCTATATTATAGCCTAGTTTTTGCAAGCCTATTCTTTATCAAGCTTGTTCAGGACATATGTGTTATTGGGGCCTGATCAACCCCACTAATACAATTGTCTATTCAGAATCAATGTATTACGGTATGATCAACCTTAGTGTATTTTGGTTCGCACTTCGCACGACTACTTTACGTGGATTGAGATATATAGTTGACTAGTATACTTGTCCTCTAGTGTAAATACCCTAATTTTTAGAATAAATTTTAATATAATTTCCCAGAATTTTCGGTATTTTTTGGAATTTAAAACAAAGAGGATGGTGATTTAAAGAATTTTAAGTGTGGCTTATTGGTAGTAAAACATTCTAAAAATAATATATTAGGATGCACAATGGAAAACCGGACCTATAGTATTTTTCGGGGAATTATTTGGACCCCGAAAACGAGTTTTTAAGCTTTAAAGCTATTGGAGAGGTGAACCGAACCCTGCATAATGGGTCGGGTCGGATCTGAGTCAAACCCGACCCGGATCCAAACCCAAGCCCAAACTGAACCCTAATTGCCGGATTTACTGTAGCCTATTTAAACCTCCACCTAGGTTTTCGTGAGCCACCCCGCCGCCGAGACTTCCGAGAACCTCGCCGTCGACGCCACATTCCTCCCCTTAACTCCGACCCGCCCGTCTGACCTAGAGCCGCCGTGTCCCCCAGATTCCTCCCACAGCCCCATCGTCGAACCCCTCGACGCCTTTCTCCCACAGCCCATCATCGACCCTAGGCCCTCCGCCTCACAGCGACTCCGCCACCGCCCCAGCGACACGCCGTCGTCGACCTGCCCGATTCATCGCCGCTCGACCACCCATCCAGCCCCGAGACCCCGCTGAACCTCCGTGCGACCCGACAACAGCCCCAAGCCGCTGCCAACCTCCCCGTAGCCATCAAGATCTCCTCTCCCCCGATCGACCAGGACGCTAGCAACGGACACGGACAGGAGCTCGATCCGGACACGGTGACCAGGACTCGAGACCGCACCTCGGACACGTGGAATTCAGCGTTCACGGAGCCCTGTTCAGGTATCGTTTTCTCTCAACTCGTAATCCCAGTTTAGTTTTTACCAGTTGCTATGCGTAGACTGTATAACCCTATCGGTGTCCGTGCAACTCGCTCGGTGCATCGCGTCCTGTGGTGATCGTGCACCGCGATCCAAAAACAGGAAAAATAATACCCCATTTTACCCCGGAATTGAGTGCGCCCCGCCAAACGGGACGACTTGGTCGTACGTGGTCTTTACCAAACATGCGCGTCGTTGATACGGTCGTATGGGATTTCGCAGAAGTCGATTCGGAGGTGCGTGCACCCCGGAATCAACGCGTATCCGCCGACGACACCCCGTATCCGACCTTTCTGGAATACGCTGTAACTTTGTGTACACACGTCGGATCGAGACGAAACTTGCGCCATCGGACTCGTAGCAATACGTTGGTCCTGTGAGCCAAGTTTGGTCCGATTCTGAGAACGTTGCTAAAATTGCGTATCGTGGGCCCCATCGGCTCCACTTGACGGGCGATTTTGTGATCGGCTCATCAGAATCCAATTCCGGAAGTTCCGTTGGGTTCGTATCATCGTTCCTGACTTGTAGACACTGAGTTTACAGAATTTGGAGACCTTTGACCCTGGTGCGCTTTTTGGTGCAAAATAGGCCCACATATGGAACCCGCTTTGGCCTGAAAATGACCTTTTTGCCCCTGAGTCCAAATTGGACGTAAGGACAGGCGTTTCTAGCAGTTTGACATCTTCTGAGACTGTTGGTGATGTTTATTATAGCTTTTGGAGTAGTACCTACCGGATCTACCGATACAGGGACAGTTGTTGGTATTCGGACATCAGGCAAGTGTACCTTGCCAACTTTGCAGTCTTTATATATATTTTTCCTTGCTTTATTATATTTCTGTGCATACTTAACCTAGGACCGTGTGAAGTACTTAGCGTCCGATTATCAGTCGGGTGCCAACACTGTACGGAGTGTTGGGTACTGTCATCTAGAGATGGACATACGTGACACTTTATATTCTCGTACTTGTCTTACCAAGTACACTATGACCCAGGACACTTGACACTATTCATGAGACAGAATTTTTCCGAGATATTCGTGGTGATTCTGTATAGGATACCGGACATGGACATTATATGCTTAGATACAATATGACTGGTTGCATTAGCTATGATCCCGCTTGACATGGACATGAGACGTTGTGGTCATGATATGCGTGGTTACATTGGGTGGGGAGAGACACACAGGCTACAGGCTGTTCCATATATATATACATCCACTATTATTGAGAGGTCGTAGACTCTCGGAGCAGAGCTAGACCCACTACCGGCTCCCCGACACAGAGCTTGTAGTGGCCCAGCCTGAGTACTCGTGCTGCTCTCACTTGCATTTTCACTTAGATGGTTACTTACTTGCCCTACTTATTCTATTTATTTTCTGCACTACATTTATTTTGGCTTGAGCTTTCTTGTACCTTGCTATGTCCCCTGAGGACCTGGATCGGATTATGTCCCCAGGATTTGAGGACGAGATCTATCCCGAGATTTACGGGACCGGAGCAGGAGCTGAACCAGGAGTTGTACCGCCATTCGAGGACGAGGTGTTAGCCGAGGACTTCTTTTGAGCATCCATGATTCATGCTCAGTATTTATTATTTATTTCAGTCATTTACTTTCTGTTCTGTTGAACCAATGTATTAGATATTTATCGGGTTGATCCCCGAAGTACTTTGTTGAGACTGATGGATGGTTTACATTTCTTTATTTACTCTGTGGATCATATTTTATATATTGTGTGGATGAGATTAGTTATGCCATGATTGTCGTAGACTTGTTATTTTACAGCTTAAGTATGCCCTGGTGGATCCATTAAATTGGGTTTGTCCATCGGTGCGTACTGCTAGCCATTGCCACGTGTCTAGTCCTTCGGTATTTTGGGACTGGGGCGTGACATCTAGATATGTCTGAGCATATCGTATCAGTTACATAACTGTACTAATACGAGCATACGAACAAAGGATTACCAGAATAGGAATTCGATCCACAATTGTCTTGACAAATCCCATTTAAATTCGTTAAACGCCTTGATCCTGATACTTCTATTCTACTACCTCACCCTTGAACTCTTTATTATTGATCTTTGTCTTCCCTTATTTCGGAAAGACGAAACCTCGTGCTTGGTATAAGTTGATATATAGACAATACTAGATATACCTCTCAGGTCGGTCGCATTATTGATGATCCTTTTATATATGATTAAGGGAATATCATAGGTGATATGTTGGTGTTAAAGAATTTAGGATTCAATACCATGATTAAATAAGTTGGAGCATAGCCTTATTAGATGTATAGCCTTAGAGGATAGATGGATAAATTCTAAGTTGGGTAGAGACCGCAGTGTTCACTTGAGAAGAGTCCTTTAGACTGTAATCAAGTGAGATTGGATAAAAGAACCCTACTATATTTTAATTTTGAGGACAAAATTTTTATAAGTTGGGTAGATTGTAAGCCCCCTGATTTTCATGAATTTCTAATTTGGTTTTTAACAATTTTCTAGAATTTTTTAGAATTTTTTTGTAATTAAAACCTAAGCTTTTGATAATTAAATAATTTTTAATTACTATTAATTAATATTAAAATATTATAAAAATAATATTTTATGGTGTAAAATGGAAAACCGGACATAGGGTAATTTTTTGGGAATTTATTGGACTCCGAAAACCCGTTTAAAGCCCAAAAAACTATTAAATAAATAAACCTAATTAAACCCCTAAATAAACCCGGTTCAATTAAACCAAACCAAATTAACTCAAACCGAACCGCTAATCTGAACCGAACCCAGCCTTAGGGGGTCGGGTCGGATCTGAACCCGATCCGAACCCGAATAACCGAAACTCGCACTTAAGGAATAGTGGATCGGGCCAGATTCATATTGAACCCGACCCGACCCAAACCCAATAACCCATCGAACCCCAAGTCGGATTCCATATCAGAAATACTGTTCCGACTATAAAATCAGTCCGCCGGAACCCTAGTTTTCCTCTCCTCCACTTTGCTCCTCCTCGCGCCGCCGGACGCGCCCCGAGCCACTCCACAGCCCCTCGTCGTCGATCCTGAACTCCACAGCCACCATCTTCACCCTACACCACCGCCCCATCGACTCATCCCCGCCGATCACCGACTCCGCCTGAACCCTAAGACCGCCCCCGTTCCTATCCTCCTTCCGCTCCACCAACGACCCGATGCCCCGACTCTCTCCGCCGAACTCCACAGCCAACCTTCCCCGCTCGACCCCCGCCGTTGACCACCGATCGACGCCTCCCCCGACCCAGCACAGCCCCCAGCGGCCGTCCTCCGCCCGCTCCGGCGCGACGGTGCGCCGCCGGACAGCGCCGCCACCCTCGCCAACGCCGCCCCGCTGCCCCCGGACTCCCTCCGCCACAGCTCCTGCCGTCGTACAGCAGAACCCTAACCCTAGGTCACCGAGTACTCGGACACTCGGTCGACGCAGGACACGATCAGGACACGTTCGGACACGAGAATTCAGTCTTCACGGAGCCCTGTTCAGGTAGCGTTTTCTCTCACCTCGTGATTCCGTTTTCGATTCCGTCAGTTGCGTCGCGTAGACTGTATGACCCTCTCGGTGCCCGTACAACCCGCTCGGTGCATCGCGTCCTGTGGTGATCGCAAACCGCGATCCAAAAACAGGAAAACCAATGCCCTGTTTCACCCCAGAACTGAGTGCGCCCCGCCAAACGGGACGACTTGGTCGCACGCGATCTTCACCAATACGTGCGCGCCGTCGATACGGACGTACGGGATTTCGCAGAAGTTGATTTGGATGTGCGTGCACACCGGAATCAACGCGTATCCGCCGACAACACCCCGTATCCGTCCATTCTGGAACACGCTGTAACTTAGTGTACACACGTTGAATCGAGACGAAACTTGCGCCATCGGACTCGTAGCAATACGCTGGTCCTGTGACCCAAGTTTGGTTCAATTCTGAGAACGTTGACAAAATCGCGTATCGTGGGCCCCACAGGCTCTACTTGACGGGCGATTTTGTAATCGGCTCATCGGAATCCAATTCTGGAAGTTCTGTTGGGTTCGTATCATCGTTCCTGACTTGTTGACACTGAGTTTGACAATTTGGAGACCTTTGACCCTGACACGCTTTTCGGTGCAAAGTGGCCCACATGTGGACCCCGCTTTGACCCGGGAATGTCGTTTTTGCCCCTGTGTCCAAATTGGACTCAAGGACAGGCGTTTCTAGCTATTTGATATTTTCTGAATCTAATGATGATGTTTATTTCAGCAACCGGAGTAGTACCAGAAGATCACACTGAGACCAGAGCTACAGTTGGAGCCATGACCCCAGGCAAGTGTACCTTGCCAAACTCTGCAGTATTGTTACATATTTTCTTTGCTTCCTTATATTGCTGTGCATGCTTAACCTAGGATCGTGTGACGTGCTTAGCATCCGATTATCAGTCGGGTGCCGACACCGTACGCGGTGTTGTGTATTGTCATCTAGAGATGGATATTCGTGACACTTTATCTTCTCGTACTTGTCTTACCAAGTACACTTTGACCCAGGACACTTGACACTGTTCATGAGACAGGATCTTTCCGAGATATTCGTGGTGATTCTGTATAGGATGCAGGACTTGACAGAGATACTATAATTATAGATACTTTATGACTTGATGCATTAGCTATGATCCCGCTTGACATGGACATGAGACGTTATGGACATGATATGCGTGGTTACATTGGATGGGGAGAGACACACAGGCTACAGGCTAATTTTATATATATATATATAATCCATAGTAAACATATAGTAAAACATATAGTAGACTCCGCTACCGGCTCCCAGACACAGAGCTTGTAGTGGTCTCAGCCTGAGTACTCGTGATGCTCTCACTTGCATTTTCACATAGATGGTTGCATACTTACCCTATTTATTTTATTATCTGCTACACTGCATTTATTTTGGCATAAGCTTTCTTGTACCTTGCTATGTCCCCTGAGGACCTGGATCCGGATTATGTCCCCAGGATTAGCTGACGAGATCTATCCCGAGATATACGGGACCGGAGCATTAGCATTAGCAGGAGCAGGTGCACACCTTGGAGCTGTACTGACATCTGAGGACGAGGTCATACCAGAGGACTTCTCTTGAGTATTGGCGTGAGATATTCATTTATTTCTGTTTCTAGTTATTTTCTTTCCAGTCTATTTCATTGATGTATCAGACTTATTCTCGGATTGTTCTCCGAGACACCTTTATTGAGATATGCTAGTTTATTTCTATTTACATTTATTCTGGCATTTGATCTGTGATTATCTGTTGTGGATGAGAGTAGCATAGACTGTGACTTATATCATTGGACCTACTTATTGTTACATTACAGCTTAAGCATGCCCTGATGGATCCATTAAATTGGGTTTGTCCATCGGTGTGTGCTGCTGGCCATTATCACGCGTTCGGTCCCTCCGTATTTTGGGACTGGGGCGTGACACACCCCCTCTACTCAGCGCCCCCACCGGGCCACCCCCTCCTCCCCGGGGCCCAACTCGTCACCCCCTTCTCCTTTCATGCCTCACCCCTCCTTCCCGTGCCTCACCCTCTCTCCTCCCCTAGCTCAGCTACCCGCACCCCATCTCCTCCCCCGAGCACCCCCTTATCTTCCCTGTACGTCACCCCCTCTCATCCCCTATCCCGGCCACCCGTACCCCTTCTCCTCCCCCTAGCCCTACCTCCTCCCCGCACCTTACCACGTACGACCACCTACGCCGGGCGACCCCCGTCGCCCCTCCCCCGATCCCCCCTCCTCCCCGCGCCAGGCCACCCGTGCCACCCTCCCCGGTGCTCCCCCTCCTCCCTCGCTGCAGCTGCCGTGCCGCCCCTACCGTCGAAGAATGAGAGGGGGGGAGAGGGTTAGGATTATGATTATGGTTAGGGAGGGATATATAGTCATTTTATGCCGAATTTGACGTCTGTTAACGACAAAAAATTAAATTGGGTGCAAAATACACCAAATATAAAATGCGTCTTTAATTGCAAAAACGCAAATCTAAGGAGGATTTTTTACACTTTACCCTTGAATATTCCTATATATAATAGGAATACCTTAATGGAGTTGGATTAAGTGTTCTTACATATAATAGGAATACCTTAATGGTTTGGATGGGGTATTCCTACATATAATAAGAATACCTTAATGGTTCAAATTAGTTGTAGCTTTGAGACTATATATATTAGGTATTTTCTAACCCTAAAATATATCTTAAAATATTGCAAAAGGAGACAAGAGTGCTTTACAACTATTGAAAAGAGAAAAAGGGATTGATGGCTATATCGAAGAGGAGATCATTTTGGATAATTCTTTCTCGTCATCTTCGTTCTTCGTATGTTTGTAATTGTGTTTTCATCTTCAAGGATTTGTGGTGTTCCGTTTGGATCTGTAAGAAGTTTGTAAGGAGTCAGTATATTTCTTATTCCATTAGTGGAGGCTTTTCAAGGTTGGACTCTGGCCGTCTCGTGGTTTTTTTTCTTAAGGATTTTCCACATCAAAAATTGATGTGTCTGTTTTTGACTTTCTTTGTAATTTTTATAATTTGGTTTTGGTTAGTTTTTATTGCTGGTTCTCTCGCAGTCTCTTTGGTTTTAGAAACGATTTTTGTGTTTCCTTCCCAACAAGAGGGGGTGTAACAAGCTCAGAGGGAGGTGCTCCATAATAAAAAATATGGTCTTTTCATAAATATTTTAACCAAAATACCCCTCCCTCCTTTAGTTGTTTATGAAAAGTCATGAGCATTTTGGTCATTTCATTGAAAATGATCAAAATATCCCCTAACAGCCATAATAGCTATATTATAAGGTTATTTTGGTCAATTTTAATTATATAAAAACTCTATAAATATGATTTAGTTTATCTATTTCTATTATAAATTCACAACTAAAAATATATTATTATACTATCTTGTTCACTTGACCTCTAGGTTATAGTTCAAGACTTCTAGTATTCACTACTCGGTCTAAAAACCATGGATAACGAACAATAACCATCGTAAGATCCACAACCCCAATCAACATAACCACAAAGAATATAAGGCCTATTTTGGAGAATGGGGGCATCATCATCTTTCATGACCCGTATCCGGTGTGATGGTACAAGTACGTGAGTACGTCCAGCCGATGCCACAATATCGGTGGTAGAACACTGTCTAGGTCAACAATACTATATAACATCTCACACAATATATATAATGTATCTGTCAAGATATCTCAACTACAATTGGAGGTTAATATAACAATATGATAATAAATACTCAATCACAATAAAACTAGAGGAAGATAATGGCACGATATGTAATAGAAGAATAGAGTCACAAAGTCACAATATATATAATCCAAAATCCAAATCTAAAGTCTAAGGACAAATAGTCTCAATATATATAACATGTCAAATGTCTAAGCTAAAGACATATCCAATACGATAAGATAAATAACTAAGTCTGCTATACTAGCTGAGTCTCCTCGGTGGCTGGCATTAGATCATCCTGCTCTATGGGTGCTATCACAGCCGGATCATCATCCTGTGGCCCATAGTAAGTGGCAAATAGCCTCTATCCAATCATATGAAAAAATATATCCAGTTAGGATTGGAGCGAAGTACAACACTCTGACAACAGTTCCAAATACATGGTAGAGAATATATGACAAGTAATAGAAAAGAATACAAGATGTACAAGTAACTAGAAAGTAGAACACAATAGAGATAAGCAGGTAAATACTGGAAAGATAAATACAAGCAATCTGAAATAAACTGCAAATAATAGAAGCTAGAATACTAACTAAATGCCTTAGAGTACAAGATCGTTATGTGATCGATTTAGGTTGAACACGATTATTCTAAGGTAACTTGATTATACGTGAGATGTATAATCGACATGTACACGAATACACTATGGGCTTTGATCACATAACCAACTTCTACTCCCCCGCCCCAACCAATACTCATGGATTCGATCATGACACGTTATGTACACAAATATAATATAAGTACACAAAGAATACGAATGAACACGAGCACAAGGAATACCCGATGCACACGATAAAATACATATATAAGGAGTACTCTTTTGTACACGATAAAGAGATAATATCTCCTGACAGGATCCATATAGTACAAGTTCGTGTAATAATGTGTCAAAATCAAGTATAATAGTTCTAGAATAAGTGATATATATACTATCATGTAATACAAATTAATAGAGAGATGTACTCGCTCGTGGTCCTGAGCAAATGGTATATCTCGGTGCCCGAACAGGTGTAACACAGACCTATATATTAAATATCATGTCATTTGGATGTAATAAAGTGATAAATAACTAAAATGAGTCAAAATATAATTTCTAAGCCATTTCTAGGTCATACTAGTCAAACTAGGCCGATACCTTGATTCTAGGGTCATACCTAGCTTCTAGGTTGAATACAAGTCTAAACTAGTAGATACTAGATGGTACTAAGTCATACATAGATTCTAGGTCAATATCTTGTTGGCACTAGCTAATACTATCAAGTATTATAGGTATACTAGTTATCTCTATTTATAATTTACAACATACTAGTATTACCTAGTATCTAGAGTTACCTTAGTGTCTACCCATAATTATTATACTCTATATCCAAATACCTTACCAATATCCCACACTATGACCCAATACTGACCTAAACTCCTTGATACACACTCTACACATTCCAGATTTCAATATCACACTTGTGGACACATGTGCACAGGTCACTATCCTTGCATCCCATATTCTAATACCTATTTTGAGTTCCCCCATCAAGTAACTGCTACTGCTGCTGTAATATTATACACCAACACTTCTCAGGTAGTAGACAAACCAAATTACTGAACACTCACTCCCCACCATACTCATATTGCCTTTGCTGCTACTGCTCATCCAATGACAGTGCACATCCATGTGTGCACTATTGTTGCTGTTGCTTCTCTCATTAGTAGTAGACCCCCTATACCTGAGCACTGATGCACTACCTGATACCCTTTTCTACAAAAGCACAAGTATTTCCCCTTCTCCCCAATGAAACACCTAACACCTATTACATACATATAATATACCACACCATCATTCACTCCCCCCCCCACATTAACATCTCCACTGATACTCTATGCATCATGCTTCCTACTACCAGGTTTTAGTATATCAGAAACTTGACACATAGTTTCAAATACTCATACACACTTTAGTGTAAGTGGCACTCTAAATGTTTGGCACTGAAACTGATACACAATAACTCAATCATACTCTCACAAGAACTACTCTTACCTCACTGCACTTCACCCCTGCATACATCACACAGGCAACCACAACAAACCCTTACCCGACCCCCTTCACCAGTGTACAGATAAAGCTCCTCCCAAAGCTGCTATCAGTACCTGGCTTGCCTGCAAGCAACTCCAAGTTGCTGCCATTGCTGCTATCATTTGGATATGCAGGCAAGTACATCCAGACATGCAGTGATCAATCCTCACTCCCAAGTTTGGACAAATCCTCCCCTTACCTGCTCCTAACTGACATCTGAAATACCCCCTGTTAGCAGTTAACCACCACCACCACCAATAACAACAATAACTTATATATCATATAAGTATATATATTGTCACTACCACATTTCCAGAGCAGGATATTTTTTTATTTTAATTTGGTTAATTGTGTATTTATCATAAATATTTGTATTAATATTTAATTATTGCTTGTATTATTTTTTTATTAGTTATTTTAGTATTTTGGCTAGCCTGGACCCATGTCAGACCCTAGTGGACCCTTGTCAGACCCAACCAACACCCTTATTAGACTTATTTATTGGCTTAGAATAGTTATTTATATTTTTATTAGTTAGTTGGAGTGATTAAAAATTTATTTGAGTGCATTTGGAACCCTAAATCCAACCCCAATTAGGATGACTTGATTTGGAGGGCATTTTAGTCATTTTGTTTAACCAAAACCCTAACCCTAAACCCATTTCCTACTTCCTGGCCGATTAGGACCAGCACCCCCATTCCATTCTTCTTCTTCTTCTTCTTCTTCTTCTTCTTCACTCTCCACTCCTTTCTTCTTCTTTCTTCTTCCAAATTTCTCATTTCAAGTAAGTTTTTCCATTTTTCTTCTCCTCCTTCACTTGCTTTCCTTTCTAATGCAAACCTTAACCCTTTGATTTTCCCTAACCTAGGTGTGTAGAGCTTAGATTTGGTGTTGGAGCTTGGGTTGGAAGCTTGGAAGGTTGGTGTGGTAGATTTGAAGCTTTTTGGAGACTTTGGCTTGGGATTCCAACTCCCAAGAGATAAACCCTGATTTTTCTCCTTGTGATTACTCTAATATAGTATAATTAGTAGTTTAGAATCTTCCTAGACCTTAAGGCTACCCGTGGGAGGAAGTTGGAGCTTGTTTGGATGTGTTTGGAGACTTTGACATTAAGTTTTGTGTCAATTTTGGGTGAAATCCGAGATTGGCCCAATTTTTGGTGTTGCCCTAGGTTAGACGGACCTAGGTAGACGTGCTTGGGTATCTTGAGGGTAAGTACGTGTTCCCGTTCAGACACGTGAGATCGTATTGCGGAGATTTGGGCATTTCGGGCGATTTGGGGATTTTTCGTCGTAGGATTCTACTTGCATGCGTATTTTTGCCACGGACCTAGAATCGGAGAGTTAGCATTTTTTTTAGGTTCTAGACCTCGATTAAAACTCGTGGATAAATTTTGGGTCGATTCCGAGTATGTTTGGTATGCGTTTCACGAGGTTTTACGAACAACACTCCACGTGTTTGTTGAAATGACCGAATGTCCATTTCGACTTGGTTTCTAGGTTTTGGGCTTGTGTGCGCATTGGTTTAGCTTTGGGGAGTGTGTGCTAGAGTTCTCGAGTTATATTTTATATATTTATATATGTTTATAGGTGTTTGGGTGGTTGTGCATGTAACGCCCCGCAACCGCACGGTGCGTTACGTTGAGTCGGATTAAATCAAACAAATACTGGTTACATTTGATTTGTTGGATTTTGGGAAGAAGTATTGATTGAGTTGGTTTCATATGCAGATGGCTAGCGGGTTCGATGGTAAACAGGTGTTCATTCAGAATAGTACTGAATAGCTGGATGGGAGCGATAATGCCTTCTTTCTTAGTCCGATCGGTCGGATGATTTGGAGAGCACGACATGCTTGCACGGTCATACCAGTTGAGTAGATCGCGCTTGCATCAGACCACGGGTTCAAGGGATTGGCCGTATTGGCAGGACATGATGCTTAACGGGATCAAACATTGTGAGTGGGCTCTTTCCCTTCTCCTCTACTCCTTCATGCCTAATAATATGAAAACACGTAAGGCTTGAACACTTGGGCTGAAACATTGGGAACCACTACACTGAGGCATGCATAGAGTGTACGTCGTTGGCTTGGATAGGATTGTGGCTTGAAATGATTTACGCGTTGGATAGTTGGAGCTAGAGTTGGATTATACATTTGAGGCAGTCGGTTGGATAATTGGGATTATGCTTTGACGGTTGGAATGATACATTTGAGGCATTAGGAATATCGGGAATTTGGGCGAGCAAGCGTTGTCATTACCACATTCCAAAAACAGGGGTATTTTTGACTTTTTATATATTATTAATATTATGGTAGTTATATTAAATGATTTCTTGATACGTGTATTTAATTTAAATAACTGTGTGAGATGTGTACTTTAATATATTATATTATATACAGTGTTCATTAATGTTTGAGCTGGTAGACTTGACCTAGAAGCCCACTAGGCGAACACCTGGCCGAATTATGAGATTTTGTATTTAATTATTTTATTTAGAATTAAATTATTGGAGGTAGTAATTAATTACCGTAATTTATTTAATTTTTGCACCTTACCTTTGCTTCGATATTTGGAGCGCTACCCTGGCTTTTGCCTTCCAACAAATTCACAACCTTGCTCTAGACATGCCCGCCTTCCATTCTGATATTTTTGCAACTCATAATTGTGATTTCTTGTGCTTTATTTTAGCCGCACAATATTCGTCGCAGACGTTTATTTAATTCCTAAATAAATTCTAACTTTGTATCGTTGTGCGTTCCAATCGAAATTGGAGGCAATCTTGACCTATTTTTCGTGCGACCCAAATTAGGATAATATTCTGTTCTGAGTCTTCTTCACTAATGGTATTTGTGACCCGACCTAATTTTGGTCTCATGTACTCCTAATTAATTTTAGAACACAGCTTGCATTTATTTCTAATTAAATTGAGGATACCATTTTGTCTGATCCCGTTAATCCCGGTTTAATTCCAGTACCATGCTAATTAAGCCCATACCAAACATACAACGCTCCCTTACCCTACAAAACACCAGACACCGAATCGCCCACCAAATTTTCATTATTTTATGCGTCTGTGCAAATACCCAAATTTAAGGGGGCTAATTTGCAAATTTACATTATGTGTCGGCACCCCATTGGTTCAAACCAATGGAGGAGCCCTAATATTGACTAGTCAACACCCTCATCCTCACATGAATAAAATCCCTCTATGTCTAATCTTGGCCATTCATTCAATGGGTGCATCCTCACCCTTCATTCCCACACACACCACCCTATTTAATGTCCCATCATCCCCTCTTCCCAAGAAAACCCTAACCCCCAAACCTAGGGAAGCCCCCCACCTCCTCACAAGCCCCCACACTCAACCGTAGCTTTCTCCTTCTCTTCTTCATTTTTCATTTTTTTCCTTTCCCCTTCTTCTTCTTCTTCTTCTTCTTCTTCTTCTTCTTCTTCTTCCCCTTCTCCTTGTATTTTGAATTTATTAAAGGGGGGGGGGGGGGAACCATCTCCACCACCCCCACTGTTCACGAACCCCCTCCGGCCCGGCCACCGGTCCACCCTCCTCCGCCGACTTTTTGCTCTTCTCCTTCGACCCGCTCCACCTTCAGCTAAGCTGCAGTCCGGCCACCCTCCCTGCATCTCAGCCAAGCCCCGCAGCGCAGCCGAGTTTCTTTACTGCTGCTCCTCCCCGCTCACTCCACTCCGGTCGTTCATCTCCCGGCAACCCGAAGCATCGACCCTGCCGAGCCACTCCACTCCGGCTGCCACCGTCAGAACATCAGCCATCCCCGACCGTTCGAGCGACCAAGCCTCGCTGAACAGGCCACCCTCCGGGCACTGCCAACCCCCTGTCTCCTCCATTCGAGCCCGACCCCGACGTCGAGCTCCCCTCGACTGCACAGTCCGGTCACCTGCAGTCCTCTCGCCGACTCCCTGCTCTCCCATTCTCCCCGGCACCACCACCACCAGTGCCATCATTCCTTTCCTCCTCCCTACGCCGAGTCTCCCCCACCTCAGCAACTCCGGCCCGGCGAGTTTCCCCGGCCACTTCATATCATCCCCACCACGACCTATTCCACCACTCTCGATCCGACGAGCTGTCACCTCCGTAGTCCGGCAGCCAACCTCTCCGGTCAGCCTGCATTCCCTCCTCCTCCTTGCATCTACTCCGGCTCTTACTGTCCCCTACTCCGGTCACAGCCCTTTGAGCTAACCTCTCTGGTCAGCTCTTCCCCCGGAGCTCCCTGCTGCACTCCGGCGAGCCAGGCCTCCACGACGAGCCACCCTCCACCGTGAGCTCCCTCTCCTCTCCCTCTTCCCTCCTTCATTTTATATATATATGGATGTAAATATGTATATACATATATGTGTATGTGTATTTGTGTATGTGTGTATACGAGTATTATGTAGCACCCCGTTTCTCCTATTCGAGGAGCGCGACTAAGAAACACAAGACGGTATCGTTCGATCGGGATAGATTGAATTAAGAACTCATCCTCGTTATGGATTTGTTTCTTCGGAATCGATTCCCATATTCAGTGGACCGCGCCCCAAGGATCGGCTTAGCGGCAGAGTCAGGAGGGACCTCTCCGCTGCTATCTTTTATTGCCTCGGTTTTCGATATCGCTTGTTGCTTTCGTGCTTTGAGTTGGTTTTGGATTTGCTTGGGTTTTCTTGAACGATTTTGATGATTTCATTGTTTTCGTTCATTGAATTGTACTTCAATTCCGAGATTGGAAAGAGTGGAAGGAGTATTGTCGAGCTGTTCGTGCAATGCAGGTGAACGAGCAGTAGGCGGCTTACGAGCGGAGTCGTGAAGCGCCTCTTTCCTTCTCCTTTCCTTCCAACCAAGTGAGTGGCTACCAACCGATTAGCTAGCCCTGCTTCTAAGCTTCACACCCTAAAATCTTGTATTCTTTTTTGCCCCGATCAAACGATACCAAGTAATAATAAAAGAGATCAAGATAAAAAGGGAATAGACTTGGAACATTGCTTGTCAACTAACTTATAAACGGTTACTCATCTGCATGCTTGTTCATTTGGGAATGTTCTATACATGCTTCAATTTTGGTTAGAATTCATCTTCTTCTATAATTGAATTAAGCACCATGTATGCGCATAACTGTTCAGGGAGGCTCTGCTAAACGAATCAAACAATACTGCTTGTCTGTACTCGTTTGCCTCAACTGCATGAATTAATAGAAACCTAAATAGACTCTGTTAGATCACGGACAACTTGTGCACAAGGTTTCTGGTTCCTACAGACGGTCGCCGGGGCACTGGGACTGATCCGATCCGGACGGAACGTCTGTATAGTCGTCTGTATCGTCGGAATGAGGCGTGCACCGTGTTGCACACTCCTCCGTCTTGAGACTATAACTTGTCCCTCGTGGCATCTAGCCAGTGATCCATATCTTATATTTAAACCTGTTGTAAACTAATTTGTGTCTTCGTGGCAGGGAAGGCATGGTAAGTATTGTGCAGGTAATTCAGACGGGCAGGTAAAATCTACCGAACGGTGGCACATTTATTTCAGTAAATTCTATATGCTGCTTACTTGTAAATGAACTAAGGCAAGATAGAAACCCACAAAATATGCATGCTTCATTAAAATAACGTGTTGATTGGTATAGTTCGGTTAGCTCGCCTTCACCAGTATGTTTCGACATGCTGACCCTCGTTGAAACAGGTTCTCCGCACCAAGGTGAACCGAGCGAGGAGCCGAAGTCGTCTTTCCGATCCAGTCCAGCTGTTGGTGCATCCTGATCGCGCCGTCCTTGAAGCATTTTGAAGCAGGAGCCTGCAACTCTTCATACACAAATGCAGCTCCGTGGCAAAGATGTCCTCCAGCCTGGAGGTCTATACATTTTGAAGTTTAGTAAAGGGATGTAATGTACAGGACTGCTATCTCATTTTGAGTCAACCCTTTTGTAAGCCCGTGCGGCAATATTAGCTGACTCGTTCAAGAGTTTGTAATAGATGTTCATTATCAATAAAGAGAACTTTTCCATGTTTCAAATCTGTGTTTCAATTTATCTGCGTACTCTGAATATGTGCTTGCTATGCAAATCATTTAAGCCTTGTGCGGGCGCAACCCCAGGCCCGCACGGCGGTCACGATTCGGGGGATGCCTCAAACGATTCTACGGAATCGGGTCATGACATAATGGTATCAAAGCACAGATTCAAGTTCCTTAGACTCTCGTACTGGAAAAGTTCCTTTAACGATCAAATTCCTGTACGAACTCTTGAACTCGCTAGGCCAAAATGAGATACATTCATGCAATAAGTCCATAATACATTATGATTCTAATATAATTTACCTTCTTTTGAAGGAATGGCACCAGCGCAATCTGCAGCGCAAGCACCGAACGAAACACAAGAAAGTAGTTCGGGTACTTCGGGAAGCTCTCAGAGCCAGCGAGGCATGTCTCAAGTCGACCCGCTAGAGCGGGTGATGCAAATATTAGAAGCACAACGACAACGAGACGATGCTCGCCAAGCCAAGTTCAAAAGTAATTTAGAGATCCGATTCTCAGTCCAACAGAAGCAGGTAGATACCCTGCAACAGATCTTTCAGACTTTGGCTGCCAACCATTCCGCCGCAACAATAACGACTCTGGTTGAACAGCCCGTGCTTGAAGTAGAGACGCCACAAATTCCAAGGCCGAGGGACGTGACTGCCTTCAACTTGGGCCACTTCAAGAAAGTTTGTAACACCCCATTCAACGGGACTGAGGACCCAGTGGTAGCTCTAGATTGGCTAGCCGAACTTGAAGATCATTTCGCTCTGCTAGAGGTCCCCGAAGAGAAACGCGTCGCCTGCGCGCAACTTCAGCTCCACCTCAACGCGCACGATTGGTGGAACGTGCATCGACGATCTCTCCAATTTGATCACGGAGAGGAGGCAATCTCGTGGACGACTTTTTGTGCCGCGTTTGAAGCGGAGTTTATAACCCCTCCAGTACAACGTCAGATGGAAAACGAGTTCGTGCAGCTGCGACAGGGCAGTATGACAGTGAAGCAATACTCCGCCGAATTCAACCGACTCTCCAAATTCGCTAAGGCCTATTTACTTGATGCAGCGAGTCGAGATAGAAGGTTTGAAGGTGGTTTGCACCCTGCCATCCATGCGCACGTGGTCAATAATCAGTACGGGACAATACATGGAGTCATGAATTATGCCCTATCTCTTGAACCACAGTATCCTCATGTTGCTGCCGGCGCTGTGCATACATCCAGTCACAAATGCCATAGCAACGAAGGAGAAAACACCGCTGCAAAGCGTCAGAACAACGGTGGCCATCAGAAAGCGAACCCACGACCCTATTGTAATTTCTGTAAAAAGCCAGGGCATTCCACTACCAATTGTTACCTCCGAAAAGGTCTATGCTTCAACTGTGGCAGAAAGGGCCACGTATCTCGAGATTGTCCGCTCCCCTCTAAGCTTCTGCCTCAACAAAATAATCCCTAACGGTTGGTTCTGTTCCTAAGTTTCGGGACAAAATTTTCAATTAGTTGGGTAGGATGTAGCGCCCCGTTCCTCCTATTCGAGGAGCACGGCTAAGAAACACAAGACGGTATCGTTCGATCGGGATAGATTGAATTAAGAACTCGTCCTCGTTATGGATTTGTTTCTTCGGAATCGATTCCCATATTCAGTGGACCGTGCCCCAAGGATCGGCTTAGCGGCAGAGTCAGGAGGGACCTCTCCGCTGCTATCTTTTATTGCCTCGGTTTTCGATGTCGCTTTTTGCTTTCGTGCTTTGAGTTGGTTTTGGATTTGCTTGGGTTTTCTTGAACGGTTTCGATGATTTTATTATTTTCGTTCATTGAATTGCACTTCAATTCCGAGATTGGAAAGAGTGGAAGGAGTATTGATCGAGCTGTTCATGCAATGCAGGTGAACGAGCAGTAGGCGGCTTGCGAGCGGAGTCGTGAAGTGCCTCTTTCCTTCTCCTTTCCTTCCAACCAAGTGAGTGGCTACCAACCCGATTAGCTAGCCCTGCTTCCAAGCTTCACACCCTAAAATCTTGCATTCTTTTTTGCCCCGATCAAACGATACCAAGTAATAATAAAAGAGATCAAGATAAAAAGGGAATAAACTTGGAACATTGCTTGTCAACTAAATTATAAACGGTTACTCATCTGCATGCTTGTTCGTTTGGGAATGTTCTATATATGCTTCAATTTTAGTTAGAATTCATCTTCTTCTATAATTGAATTAAGCACCTTGTATGCGCATAACTGTTCAGGGAGGCTCTGCTAAACGAATCAAGCAATACTGCTTGTCTGTACTCGTGTTGCCTCAACTGCATGAATTGATAGAAACCTAAATAGAATCTGTTAGATCACGGACAAATTGTGCACAAGGTGTCACGCCCCTGTCCCAAATACCGAGGGACTAGACACGTGGCAATGGCCAGCAGTACGCACCGATGGACAAACCCACTTTAATGGATCTATCGGGGCATACTTAAGCTGTAATACAACAATAAGGGTCTAGATATACTAATCTCATCCACAGAAATATATACGACAATATCAGAATCATAAAGCAAGATCAATCTCAATAAAATATAAACTCGGGAAAATAGCCCGATAATGAGTCTGATACATCTGTCAAGATACAAGAATGAAGATAACCACAGCAAATACTGAGTATGGAAACAGTATATACTCAGAAGATACCCTCGATGATCACTCGTTTACTGGATCTGGTACTGCTCCAGTGCCTGCTCCTGATAATGCTCCTGCTCTGTAAACCTCGGGATAGATCTCGTCTGCTAATCCTGGGGACATAATCCGGATCCAGGTCCTCAGGGGACATAGCAAGGTACAAGAAAGCTCATGCCAAAATAAATGCAGTGCAGCAATAAATAAAATAATAGGGTAAATATATAACCAACTAAGTGATATGCAAATGAGAGTTTTAGTCATACTCAGGCTGAGACTACTACAGGATTAGTGTCGGAGAAACCCATAGCAGTATTCTCTCGAAGGGCCAGTATGGTACCCCAGTTCTGTTGCCAGAGTCTAAGGCACTTCCATTAAATTATTATTATATATATATAATCAGCCTTTTGTATGATAAATCTCTCCCCACCCAATGTAATCTCACGTCTCATGTCTATGACAAACAGGATCATAACTAATACAACAAGTCAGGATAAAATCTAAGCATGTAAACTGTGTATGTCATAAACCTGTATTCTATACAGAATCACCATGAATATCTCAGGAAGATTCTGTCTTATAAATAGTGTCAAGTGTCCTGGGGTATAGTGTACTTGGTAAGACAAGTACGAGAATGTACAAGGGGTCACGAATGTCCATCTCTAGATGACAATACACAACACCGCGTACGGTGTTGGCACCAGACTAACAATCATACGCTAAGTACGTCACACGGTCCTAGGTTAAGCATGCACAACAATGTAAGAGAATCAAGAAAAATATGTAACAAGACTGCAAAGTTTGGCAAGGTATACTTGCCTGGGGTTCTGGCTCCAACTGTAGCTCTGGTCGCAGTGTGATCTGCAGGTACTACTCCGATCGCTGCAATAAATATCACCATCATATCCAGAAAATATCAAATAGCTAGAAACGTCTGTCCTTAAGTCTAATTTGGACACAGGGGCAAAAATTACAGTTTTAGGTCAAAGCGGGGTCCACATGTGGGCCGCTTTGCACCAAAAACTGTGTCAGGGTCAAAGGTCTCCAATTTCATCAAACTTAGTGTCAACAAGTCAGGAACGATGATACGAACCCAACGGAACTTCCAAAATTGGATTCCGATGAGCCGATCACAAAATTGCCCGTCAAGTGGAGCCTGTGGGGCCCACGATACGCGATTTTGCCAACGTTCTCAGAATCGAACCAAACTTGGGTCACAAGACCAGCGTATTGCTACGAGTCCGATGGTGCAAGTTTTGTCTCGATCTGACGTGTGTACACGAAGTTACGACGTATTCCAGAACCGACGGATATGGGGCGTTGTCGGCGGATACGCGTTGATTCCGGTGTGCACGCACATCCGAATCAACTTCTGCAAAATCCCACACGTCCGTATCGACGGCGCACACATTTCGGTGAAGACCGCGCGCGACCAAGTCGTCCCGTTTGGCGGGGCATACTCAGTTCTGGGGTTCAACGGGGTGTTGATTTTCCTATTTTTGGATCGCGGTTCGCGATCGCCACAGGACGCGATGCACCGAGCGGGTTGCACGGGCATCGAGGGGGTCACACAGTCTACGTGTCACAACTGACAGAACAGAAAATGGGTCAACGAGGAGAGGGAACGGGTTACCTGAACAGGGCTCCGTGAACGATGATTTCATGTGTCCCAGTGTCTCCTTCGTGTCCTGGACGTCTACGGGTCTCTGTGTCCACGGTACTAGGGTTTGAGGTGCTCGTGTCCGCTGTGTCCTGCACTGCCGTATCCAGGCGGCCGTGTCCGAGCTGTTTCTAGGTTAGGGTTTGAGGGCTGTGTCGGATCCTGTTGTGTCCGTGTCAGCGGGGCGCCGGAGGGGCTAGGGCATGGCCGGGAGTTCGGGTGCAGGACGGGGAAGGGTCAAGCGGCTGGGAGATGATGGTCAGGATGGGGGGGGGGAAATCGTCGGGAGGAGGTCGAGAGGTCAGGCCGGTGGCTGGGAGGTCTGGGGAGTCGGGGACGGAGATGGAACGGGAGGTGGAGGCGAGGGCTCGAGCTAGGAGGCTCTGTGAGGAGGAAGGAGGGGGAGATGGGGGTTCGACGGAGGCTTTGAGGGAGATGGTGGTGGTTCTGGGATGGGCAGGGCTTGGCGAGGCGGAGTCAGAGATGGAGGGTGTTAGGTGGAGACGCTGACGACGGGGACGGCTAGGCGGAGGTGGAGGATCTCGAGGCGAGTCGTCGGCGGGAGAGGGAAGAAGATGACGACGAGGGGAGTAGGCTAGGGCTCGTGGCGGAGGAAGGAGGAAGGTGATGGGGCTGCGGGGGTGGAGGTGGTGACCGGAGCGAGGACTGGAGGGTGGAGGGAGTGGTCGAGGTGAGGGCGGCACGTCGAGGGGATCGTCGACGAGGGGAGGAGGAAGAAGAGGGATCTAGGGTTCAAGCGGCCGCGGTGGGGTATTTATAGGGTCGTCGGAACAGTGTTCCGACTAGGTTTCCGATTAGAATTAGGTTTCGGGTTTTAGGTCTGGTCGGGTCGGGTGGTGGGGATCCGACCCGATCCGTTATTAATTAAATGCGGGTCGGGTTAGCGGGTCGGGTTTGGATTTTGGGCCCGGATCCGACCCAATAAGAATTTAAGTTTGGTTTGGTTAAACCAATTTTTCTTGGTTTGGTTCAGGAAATAAACCAGGTTTATTTAAAATAAACCGGGTTCAATTCAGGATTATTTTGGGTTAAATTTTAATTAGTTTTTAGGGCTTTAAAAATGATTCCGGAGTCCAATAAATCCGCAGAAAATTATCCTATGTCCGATTTTTCATTTTACACCATAAAATATTATTTTCTTAATATTTTAATATTAATTAACTGTAATTAAAAATTATTTAATTACCAAATACCCTAGTCTTAATAACAGAAAAATCCCGAAAAATTGTGAAAAATCCAAATTTAAATTTTTTTGAAAATCAGGGGGCTTACAATCTACCCAACTTATAAAAATTTTGTCCTCGAAATTAAACTAGGGTAGGGTCTGAAGGATTTCTCTCAAGTGAACATTGTGGTCTCTACCCAACTTAGAATTTATCCATCTATCATCTAAGGCTATCTAAGAAAGCTATGGCCCAAATCATGTTATTGAATCCTCCAAGTTTTTAACACTATCCGCGTCATCTATGATATGCCCTTAATCATTTATAAAGGGTCATCAAACAATGCGACCGACCTGCGGGGTCTATCTAGTACTACCTATATATCAAACTTATACCAAGCACGAGGTTTCGTCCTTCCGAAATAAGGAAAGACGGAGATCAATAATAAAGAGTTCAAGGGTGAGGTAATATAATAGAAGTATCGGGGTCAAGGCGTTTAAAGAATTCAAATGGGCATTGTCAAACAGTTGTGGATTGAATCCTATTCTTGTAATTCTTCGTTCGCATGCTCGTATTAGTACAGTTACGTAACCGATACGATATGCTCAGACATATCTAGAGGGCAAGTATACTAGTCAACTATATATCTCAATCCACGTAAAGTAGTCATGCGAAGAGCGAACCAAAATGCACTAAGGTTGATCAGACCGTAATACACTAATTCTGAATAGACAATTTGTATTAGTTTACATGTCCACTAATACATATGTCATGAACAAGCTCGATAAAGAATAAGCTTGAAAAACTAGGCTATAGAATAACAGCATAAGTCAAGTACAACAAATTTAAGTACGCTAGATGATGATGAAAGGAGGTACAAAATTATTCAAGTTTACAAAACAAAAACAAACAAACAAGCAACCATAATAATAACAGACTCTACAATCTCTACAGTTATCATACAACCTCCTCGTCTAAGTTGCTAGTCGACCAAGTATAGGGGCCTGGACCTATAATTTCTACAGTCTGAATAAACACTATCTTCTTATGCAAGTCTAAAGTTGTGTCATCCTAGTTCACTTCATCAATGGGTCAATAGGGCTAGGTGGTACTACGTTGGGAGGCATACTACTCAACTTAAAATAATAAACTAATACTGAAATCGTCTTAAGGATACCGTGGAAACTCTTGTTAAGGTCTACGAGAAGGGGTCTTGGTACCTATTAGGGTATCCTCCTATATTACATAGGTCATGGTCGTCTTAAGCCTTAGTCTTAGTGCTTAGAACAAGTGTCGATAGTGAGGATGGAAGAGTTACTGGCCGTCAAGGGTAAGGGATCTAGCTTGTATCGAGGTGGGGGTACTAATTACGTGACTTAAAGCTAAGGGGTAATCATTAGGTCATAATCTACAATAATAACTTAAACTGTCAAGTTCTAATTACCAATCATACAGCAAAATTTTAGAGTAACAACCAAAATAAACAATAAGAGGCGCACATGAGTCAAGGCATGATGCAAGTCAAGAAATTAATTTGAATCCGATATAGATGTTAAGAACGATTCAAGCAAGTGGATGAGATCCTTAAAACTTATCCTATTCTTATTGCAGGCTTGCTCGGTCCCTAAGTTAAAACCGAACAATTTAGTCGTTGACCTGCATGGGCCACCACAAAAACTATGTCACGCCCCAGTCCCAAATACCGAGGGACTAGACACGTGGCAATGGCCAGTAGTACGCACCGATGGACAAACCCACTTTAATGGATCCATCGGAGCATACTTAAGCTGTAATAAAACAATAAGGGTCTAGATATACTAATCTCATCCACAGAAATGTATATAAAATATCAGAATCATAAAGCAAGATCAATCTCAATAAAATATAAACTCGGGAAAATAGCCCGATAATGAGTCTGATACATCTGTCAAGATACAAGAATGAAGATAACCACAACAAATACTGAGTATGGAAACAGTATATACTCAGAAGATACCCTCGATGATCACTCGTCTACTGGATCTGGTACTGCTCCAGTGCCTGCTCCTGATAATGCTCCTGCTCTGTAAACCTCGGGATAGATCTCGTCTGCTAATCCTGGGGACATAATCAGGATCCAGGTCCTCAGGGGACATAGCAAGGTACAAGAAAGCTCATGCAAAAATAAATACAGTGCAGCAATAAATAAAATAATAGGGTAAATATATAACCAACTAAGTGATATGCAAATGAGAGTTTTAGTCATACTCAGGCTGAGACTACTATAGGATCAGTGTCGGAGAAACTCATAGCAGTATTCTCTCGAAGGGCCAGTACGGTACCCCAGTTCTGTTGCCAGAGTCTAAGGCACTTCCATTAAATTATTATATATATATATAATCAGCCTTTTGTATGATAAATCTTTCCCCACCCAATGTAATCTCACGTCTCATGTCCATGACACGCAGGATCATAACTAATACAACAAGTCAGGATAAAATCTAAGCATGTAAACTGTGTATGTCATAAACCTGTATTCTATACAGAATCACCATGAATATCTCAGGAAGATTCTGTCTCATGAATAGTGTCAAGTGTCCTGGGGTATAGTGTACTTGGTAAGACAAGTACGAGAATGTACAAGGGGTCACGAATGTCCATCTCTAGATGACAATACACAACACCGCGTACGGTGTTGGCACCCGACTAATAATCAGATGCTAAGTATGTCACACGATCCTAGGTTAAACATGCACAACAATGTAAAAGAATCAAGGAAAATATGTAACAAGACTGCAAAGTTTGGCAAGGTACACTTGCCTGGGGTTCTGGCTCCAACTGTAGCTCTGGTCGCAGTGTGATCTGCAGGTACTACTCCGGTCGCTGCAATAAACATCACCATCATATCCAGAAAATATCAAATAGCTAGAAACGTCTGCCCTTAAGTCCAATTTGGACACAGGGGCAAAAATCACAGTTTTAGGTCAAAGCGGGGTCCACATGTGGGCCGCTTTGCACCAAAAACCGTGTCAGGGTAAAATATCTCCAAATTCGTCAAACTTAGTGTCAACAAGTCAGGAACGATGATACGAACCCAACAAAACTTCCAGAATTGGATTCCGATGAGCCGATCACAAAATTGCCCGTCAAGTGGAGCCTATAGGGCCCACGATACGCGATTTTGTCAATGTTCTCGGAATTAAACCAAACTTGGGTCACAGGACCAGCGTATTGCTACGAGTCCGATGGTGCAAGTTTCGTCTCGATCCGACATGTGTACACGAAGTTACGATGTGTTCCAGAACCGACGGATATGGGACGTTGTCGGCGGATACGCGTTGATTTCGGTGTGCACGCACATCCGAATCAACTTCTGTGAAATCCCACACGTCCGTATCGACGGCGCGCACATTTCGGTGAAGACCGCGCGCGACCAAGTCGTCCCGTTTGGCGGGGTGTACTCAGTTCCGGGGTAAAATGGGGTATTAATTTTCCTGTTTTTGGATCGCGGTTCGCGATCGCCACAGGACGCGATGCACCGAGCGGGTTGCACGGGCATCGAGGGGGTCACACAGTCTACGTGTCACAACTGACAGAACAAAAAATGGGTCAACGAGGAGAGGGAACGGGTTACCTGAACAGGGCTCCGTGAATGATGATTTTCTGTGTCCGAGTGTCTCCTTCGTGTCCTGGACGTGTCCGGGTCTCTGTGTCCACGGTACTAGGGTTTGAGGTGCTCGTGTCCGCTGTGTCCTGCACTGCCGTGTCCAAGCGACCGTATCCGAGCTGTTTCTAGGTTAGGGTTTGAGGGCTGTGTCGGATCCTGTTGTGTCCGTGTCAGCGGGGCGCCGGAGGGGCTAGGGCGTGGCCGGGAGTTCGGGTGTAGGACGAGGAAGGGTCGAGCGGCTGGGAGATGATGGTCAGGCTGGGGGGGAAATCATCGGGAGGAGGTCGAGAGATCGGGCCGGTGGCTGGGAGGTCTGGGGAGTCGGGGACGGAGATGGAACGGGAGATGGAGGCGAGGGCTCGAGCTAGGAGGCTTTGTGAGGAGGAAGGAGGGGGAGATAGGGGTTTGACGGAGGCTGGGAGGGAGATGGTGGTGGTTCTGGGATGGGCAGGGCTTGGCGAGGCAGAGTCGGAGATGGAGGGTGTTAGGTGGAGACGCTAACGACGGGGACGGCTAGGCGGAGGTGGAGGATCTCGAGGCGAGTCGTCGGCGGGAGAGGGGAGAAGATGACGACGAGGGGAGTAGGCTAGGGCTCGTGGCGGAGGAAGGAGGAAGGTGACGGGGCTGCGGGGGTGGAGGTGGTGACCGGAGCGAGGACTGGAGGGTGGAGGGAGTGGTCGAGGTGAGGGCGGCACGTCGAGGGGATCGTCGACGAGGGGAGGAGGAAGAAGAGGGATCTAGGGTTCAGGCGGCCGCGGCGGGGGATTTATAGGGTCGTCGGAACAGTGTTCCGACTAGGTTTCCGATTAGAATTAGGTTTCGGGTTTTGGGTCGGGTCGGGTGGTAGGGATCCGACCCTATCCGTTATTAATTAAATGCGGGTCGGGTTAGCGGGTCGGGTTTGGGTTTTGGGCCCAGATCCGACCCAATAAGAATTTAAGTTTGGTTTGGTTAAATCGGTTTTTCTTGGTTTGGTTCAGGAAATAAAACGGGTTTATTTAAAATAAACCGGGTTCAATTCAGGGTTATTTTGGTTTAAATTTTAATTAGTTTTTAGGGCTTTAAAAATAATTTTGGAGTCCAATAAATCCGCAGAAAATTACCCTATGTCCGGTTTTCCATTTTACACCATAAAATATTATTTTCTTAATATTTTAATATTTATTAACTACAATTAAAAATCATTTAATTACCAAATACCCTAGTCTTAATTACAGAAAAATCCCGAAAAATCACGAAAAATTGTGAAAAATCCAAATTTAAAAATTTCTGAAAATCAGGGGGCTTACACAAGGTTTCTGGTTCCTGCGGACGGTCGCCGGGGCACTGGGACCGATCCGATCCGGACGGAACGTCTGTATAGTCGTCTGTATCGTCGGAACGAGGCGTGCACCGTGTTGCACACTCCTCCGTCTTGAGACTATAACTTGTCCCTCGTGGCATCTGGCCAGTGATCCATATCATATATTTAAACCTGTTGCAAACTAACTTATGTCTTCGTGTCAGGGAAGGCATGGTAAGTATTGTGCAGGTAATTCAGACGGGCAGGTAAAATCCATCGAACGATGGCACGTTCATTTCAGTAAATTCTATATGCTTCTTACTTGTAAATAAACTAAGGCAAGATAGAAACTCACAAAATATGCATACTTCATTAAAACAACGTGTTGATTGGTATAGTTCGGTTAGCTTGCCTTCACCAGTATGTTTCGACATGCTGACCCTCGTTGAAATAGGTTCTCCGCACCAAGGCGAACCGAGCGAGGAGCCGAAGTCATCTTCCCGATCCAGTCTAGCTGTTGGCGCATCCAGATTGCGCCGTCCTTGAAGCATTTTGAAGCAGGAGCCTGCAACTCTTCATACACAAATGCAGCTCCATGGCAAAGCTGTCCTCCAGCCTGGAGGTCTATGCATTTTGAAGTTTAGTAAAGGGATGTAATGTACAGGACTGCTATCTCATTTTGAGTCAACCCTTTTGTAAGCCCGTACGGCAATATTAGCTGACTCGTTCAAGAGTTTGTAATAGATGTTCATTATCAATAAAGAGAACTTTTTCATGTTTCAAATCTGTATTTTAATTTATCTGCGTACTCTGAATATGTGCTTGCTATGCAAATCATTTAAGCCTTGTGCGGGCGCAACCCCAGGCCCGCACGGCGGTCACGATTCGGGGGATGTCTCAAACGATTCTACGGAATCGGGTCGTGACATATTAGAATATATTTTAGTATAAATACGTATTGGTATATATATGTTAATGTATGTATGTATTAGTATACTTTCGTATAGTATGTGTTAATATATACGTATAGATATATGATATATGTTAATGTATGTATATAGCATATTTTATTAGTGTATATATGTTTTATATATATATATATGCGTATATGTATATATGTATATATATATATATATATATATATATATATATATATATATATATATATATATATATATATATATATATATATATATATATGTATGTATGTATGTATGTATATATATATATATATATATATATATATATATATATATATATATATATATATATATATATATATATATATATATATATATATATATATATATATATATATATATATATATATATATATATCGCGTATTTCTCTATTTTTATATATATGTATTCAATGTATATATATTAAATTATCTGTATATATATATATATATATATATATATATATATATATATATATATATATATATATGTTAATGTATGTATTGGTATAGATACAAATATGTATTTTTGGTATATGTATATATATATATATATATATATATATATATATATATATATATATATATATATATATATATATATATATATATATATATATATATATATATATATATATATATATATATATGTGTGTGTGTGTGTGTGTGTGTGTGTATAAATATAACAAATGTATATTTTCACTAGTACATATATATGTATACATATATATTCAGTATATGTATATTCTTAAATATAGTTGTTATGAATAAATGTGTTATGTATATTTATATATGTATCCCTACTAGATGACCCTAGTTGACTAAGTGCCATGCCTGGCATAGCCCTGAGGCCAGTGTATTTTGATTATGTTAGTGTAGCATCTGATACAAATATTATATTTGTGATATGTCTATAGGACTGTTGGTTCATCCAGGCGATACTCTGGAACAGGACATTGGTATTACCAGCTAAGGACCCAAGGCAAGTATATTCTCTGATAATTTTCAATTCCTTGATAATTTCTATAAGTTCAGTAATCTAGAAATGTTACATATGAATCCTTGACACTGTGCTACACGGACTAGTATATAGCTTGGATCTGCAGCCATGAGATGTAACATTGATTATCGTATTGACATTGTACACGACATGTATATAAGACATCGTACATGATAGATTGGATATTGCTCGTGTATCGTGACGTGTCATGGTTGGATCCACAGTACTAGTTGGGGGCGGGGAAGTAGTTAGTAAGAAATATGATCATACCCCTTTATACAAGTATAGAACAATGTAAGTGTTAATCATGCTCTTCACATATGATTAGCCAGGCTATATAGCTCTCGTACATATTTCCAAGCCGATCATATTTCAAAACTGCTATTTCAAACACTTAGAATAGATTCAGTTCAAAATTTTAGATCACATACTGCATCACCCGTATATGATACTGTACCTTGTTCTCTTCATTTCATATATGCACTGACTGTATCACATTGCCTATATTGCCTGTCTCTTTACATTACCTGTCTTTTATTTTGCCATTGCATTTATTCACTGTCTTCTCTCAGTATCTAGCATCATCTGTTTATTGCTTTATAGTCCTTATCAATTAAATGGAACTGTTATTTAAGATTGTACTTTGCTCCTTCCTGACTGGAAATATTTTTCCAGACTATGCCTTAGAGGACCGATGTCCGACACTTTATGGACCATATGGTGAGTAGCTGCAGACTTGGACTTGGTAGTTCAGTTGTGATTCCGGGAGGCTTAGCCGGAATCACTTGTTATCTAGTTAGTTTCTTAGTTGTCTATTTTGGTACCGGATTTGTCTCCGGCAATCTTATTTGAGACTTGGATTATATTGTTGAGTTAGACTATTCCTATTTTAGACTTGTGTTGCATCTTACTTGTTTCTTCGAGATCTTATCGTGCTATAGTTGTGATTGAGTATGTTGTTTATATTATATTGTGGTATCCGTGCCTCCTCATGGAGTCGGATGCTCGTGTGAGATTATTTAGATAGCATCAAGACCTAGACAGAGTTCTACCGCCGATGCTGCGGCGTAGGGTGGACGTACCCACACACTCGTGCCTCTATACTGGGCGCGGGTCGTGACAAGCGTGCATCCGTGCACGAGTATTATTTGGTCGCTTTGTCTTACAAAGCGAGCAGTTGTGGATCGAAACCGAACAACTGCATCGGCGAGGGTGTTGTGCCGCTTGATGGGGCATTGTGCCACGAATGGGGCATTGTGCCACTGAAGCGGCATTGTGCCACTGTTGGGGCATTGTGCCATGGGATTTCTTTGAGCATTGGTGTTGCACCAATTTAAAAATACATTGCTGAGAAGCGGCATTGTGAATATGGAATAACTTGTGAATGGTGCCTTGGGCAATATGTTGGAAGAATGATTATGGATGCTTTGGTTGGATATCGGTTGAACGAGTCTAGGATCGCTTGGTGGGACGAGAATGTTCGATCCTCTCGCCATACCTACTTGTGTTTGCATGTCACGGACAACTTGTGCACAAGTTTGGCATTTCCTCGAAACGGCTTTCTGGGGCACTGAAACTGTATCGATCCGGAGAAAAATATTTGATTCGTGCTAGTCACGATGCATTACGGGACCTCCAGCGGGGCTTGCTACCCGGGCTGACAGGGCGTGCCGTAAATGCTTGGATATGTCCTGTATGGCTTAGCCAGTGGCTTTATATAGATAAGAGTTGGCTTGCTTTTCTTTTATTGGTTTGGCTTTCGTGTAGGCGCGGCCACCTTGCCTCGGCAAGAGTGTGCACTTGAGATTGGAATATAACTTTAGTTGAGGATGGATATTTGAGGCTTGGGATTGGTTCGATTGTTATCGTGCAAGCGATGACTTGAGTAGGACGGGTTGCATGCTAGTTTCCTTTGGGTTGGATATATATGCTTGTCGTTTGGTTTGAGTTGAATGCTTGCATGCTCAAACTGCTTTACAACTTTCCTTAATATATCATCCATATGCCATAAAATGAATCTAGGATTCAACTAGAAATATCTCCATATAACTGTTTGCATTCACTATTTTACTTAGTGTCGGCTTAGACGAGTGGGTTACCCCGCTCACCAGTACGGTTGTGTACTGACCCACGTTTGTGGGCAATATTTCAGGTACGCAGGCGTAGTGGCGCTGCTTGGATATACGAGACATGATGTATGAACTGTAAGTACCTTTGTGGGCTAGAGAAAAGAGCAAGAGTATTTTATCGCCTTCGTGGCGTCGCCTTCGTGGCATTGCCTTTGGGACATTTTATTTGGACCCTATCGAGAGCTTCGCTGCATTTTACTTTGATGTGTGCTTGGTACACAATACTTGACTTCCGCTGCAACTTGGTTGTTTCAATGATAACTTTGGTGTTTAACAACATCGCCTTGTACGAGCGCAACTCCAGGCTCGTACAATATCACGTCCCGATGAGAACGATCGTCCCGCGGGAGAGCTGCAACATGGTGATTCACGTTCAGCGGGGACTATTGAGCTTGCGGGAGATTGGGGCATGACAAATTGGTATCAGAGCCAGGTTCATTTTCTCGGACTTGGTTCTTCGTTTCATTACAAACTCTAAATAGCTTTCGCGTATCGTCTAGCTCTTGACTCTACTCGGTGCCGCATTGGATGTTTCATGCAATAAGTCTATATACTGCTGGTTGTGACTGCATGTTATTCTTGGTTGTGTTGCTTTGGTTGGTTTTCGTTAGGATCGCTTAGCCTCGTTAGGCGTTGTTGCATTCGTGCAGCAAGTTGGGTGGCGTTGTTGCATTTATGCAACAAGTTGAGAGCTTTCGTTGGGTTGACTTGGCTTATCGTTCGGGGAGTTCTGATTGCCTCAATGGATCAGTTGGTTGGCATACGAGATTTGGAAATGCGGCATGTTGTGAGTAGAAGCATTCGATGAGAATGAATCATTGCACGAGTTGCTCGTCTAGCGACTGTGTTGGATAGAAGTTAGAATTTTGGCTGTGGCGCATCGGTTGAGTATGCTTGAGTTTGGCTTGAGAATATCAGAAAAAGTTGGCACGAGTTGCTCGTACAACAAATGTGTGGAACCATTGGGTATTGGGTTGGACTATTGGGAAGACAATCGTTGCACGATTGCTCGTGTAGCAAAAGTATCAGATGGTGATAATAGTTAGAAGCATTGAGAATGGAACATAGCACGAGTTGCATAACGAGATTGATGGAAATATTTGGATAATTCAGGCATTGGCTGAGTTTTGTGTCAGACTCGAATTGGGAAAGGCATGATCACGCATAAGGGATGGTTCGAACGGATCTTGGATCAGTGCAAGAAATCATAATACGAGTAGCGACTTGATTCAGAGTGGTATATGGGATACCACCTATTGAGCAAGACATTGAAGATATTTTGGTTGGACATCAATGGGAATTGCCTGAACGGACTCGAGTAATGGGA
Organism: Iris macrosiphon; assembly: GCA_036927795.1. NCBI lineage: Eukaryota > Viridiplantae > Streptophyta > Magnoliopsida > Asparagales > Iridaceae > Iris > Iris macrosiphon. The sequence continues at coordinate 125,988,307 of JAYESA010000003.1, read as the reverse complement.
ATACAAGTTGGTTGGTGCATGTCGGTTGAGTTGGAAAGAATAAAAATGAAGCAAGCGAATATTGAGTTGAGCATATCGTGAACGGACTGGTGCAAATAAAAGTATAGTTGAACTTGAGAGATGGACGAGATCGGAACGAACAGTTGGGTTACGCTTGAGCGAAGCGATGGGTTAATCGGAGGATAGCGAGCACGGACTATGATTTTGGGCAAAACATTTGAACTGATGGTTGAGCAATGAAATATGACTTGGTTTGGAGGGGCAATGCGATGGTTTCACATAAACTTGGAGATTTTGGATATTGCTGCTCGAGAAGTCGACTCAGGTTTAGCAAAAATAAAATTTGGGGCAAGATGGTGCAACGATGGTAGACGGATTCTCCGAAAGATATGGACGGATTATGGCAACAACGGAAGGCAAAGATTGTGGCGGACATACTTTTAAAGATAGCTAAATGTGGGAGCAACGTCGGAGCAAATCACTATGTTGCCAAGCAAGTTGGACGTGCATTGTGAAGTTGGCATACGAATAAGAAATTTGGGAGCAAGTCTTGAGTTTTGAGAATCATTGCAAGTGGTAGTGCGAGAATCAAACATGCAATTCAGAAATTTGATGGATTCAGGACATAACGACGGATTGATGGAAGACGGTTTCAACGGACGTGGTTCTCGATTTCAGAAGTTCGCTCGGATGAAATGGTTGAATTTTAATTCGAATTTGCAGATGAGATATAGCATGGTTCATAGTAACTGTCCATCGTGATGACTTACAATTATCGAGCGTAGCTTCGGGACAGCTGACCCTAGCGACTTGTCCGCTGAATCGAAAATGAATATGGTAGACCCATAGAACGACCCTTGAGGCGACGTATTTGGGAATGCGTCGAGGGCAGATGTGAGCAATAAGATTTGGCTTATTGACTGAGTGTTGGATTTGAGAGACCCTTGGAATAGTCTTCAGCTGAAGATGCAGCCGGAAGATTGGAGCGATGGTGGAAGTAGCCTAGTAAACTGATGAGATTCAGAGTCACAGATTTTTATCGATGGCATCGCCTCTGACTCATCGTGCCCTGGAAGAGAATAGCATTTATATGAATTGACGACTGTGAAACTAGCTCATGAATTTAAAGCAGCGGCTCGTTCAGATCAAATCCTTGCGAATACTGGAAGGGACAGATTTGCCTCAGATTTACAAGATGCATCAGAACTTAGTCTGGGAAGCATGCTCGTTCGGAAGGCAAAGGTGATATTCTATGCTTCGAGACAGTGGAAGCAGCGCGAAGAACTATTCCATGCGCAACCTAGGAATTTTGGCAAGTGTGTCCACGTTAAAATTGTGGCGACACAATCCCTTTGGCGTGGCGGCGAGATCTTCGTGGATCACACGAACCTCAATATAGATATTCACCTAGCGAGGTATTAAGATTGAGGAAAAAGGTGTTGGACTGAGCTGGTCTAAACAAAGTTTGATATTTGGGTAAGTCGCCTAGCTTGGGTAGTATTGGTTGTGATGATCGTTCGGTGCATGAGATATATTTGGAGATGTTGCTAGTGCGGTTCAGAAATAGTTGGATGAATTGAGTTGGATCACGAACTGATTTAGTCAGTGGAAAATTATCATATTTGAGACGGATGCTCAATCGAATACGTTGGAATAGAAATCGTGATTTGGTTCAATTGGGAGTAAAGCAAATGGATGCCTCAGACATAAAGATACCCTTGTAACTTGTTCAAATTTGCTATCGCAAGGCTCGGCTGAAATGCATGTATTTCAGGAACACCTTAAATATGTGTACGATCCAAAACTAAGCGATACGAGAAATTCATATTGAGCTGCAAGGAGGATATGGGAATTCGTGGAATTTGTTCGAGCGTTCAGTAGAATTAGATGCTGAGTCAGGATCGTGAATATGAAAGTCGCCTAAAGCAGATATTGGAATTGGATTGCGACATGCGATTGGAATGAGTACCAGCATGGTTCGTGGACGAACCTGATTCAAAGTGGTATATTATGTAATGTCCCGCAACTGCACGGTGCGTTACGTTGAGTCGGATTGAATCAAACAAATACTGGTTACATTTAATTTGTTGGATTTTGGGAAAAAGTATTGATTGAGTTGGTTTCATGTGCAGATGGCTAGCAGGTTCGATGGGAAATAAGTGTTCGTTCAGAACAGTACTGAATAGCTGGATGGGAGCGATAATGCCGTCTTTCTTAGTCCGATCGGTCGGATGATTTAAAGAGCACGGCCTGCTCGCACGGTCATACCAGTTGAGTAGATCGCGCTTGCATCGGACCATGGGTTCAAGGGATTGGCCGTATCGGCAGGACATGATGCTTAACAGGATCAAACATTGTGAGTGGGCTTTTTCTCTTCTCCTCTACTCCTTCATGCCTAATAATATGGAAACACGTAAGGCTTGAACACTTGGGCTGAAACATTGGGAACCACTACACTGAGGCGTGCATAGAGTGTACGTCGTTGGCTTGGATAGGATTATGGCTTGAAATAATTTACGCGTTGGATAGTTGGAACTAGAGTTGGATTATACATTTGAGGCAGTCGGTTGGATAATTGGGATTATGCTTGGACGGTTGGAATGATACATTTGAGGCGTTGGGAATATCAGGAATTTGGGCGAGCAAGCGTGCATCCGTGCACGAGTATCATTTGGTCACTTTGTCTTGCAAAGTGAGCAGTTGTGGTTCGAAACCGAACAACTGCATCGACGAGGGTGTTGTGCCGCTTGATGGGGCATTGTGCCACGAATGGGGCATTGTGCCACTGAAGCGGCATTGTGCCACTGAAGCGGCATTGTGCCACTGTTGGGGCATTGTGCCATGGGATTGCTTTGAGCATGGATGTTGCACCAATTTAAAAATACATTGCTGAGAAGAGGCATTGTGAATATGGAATAACTTGTGAATGGTGCCTTGGGCAATATGTTGGAAGAATGGTTATGGATGCTTTGGTTGGATATCGGTTGAACGAGTCTAGGATCGCTTGGTGGGGCGAGAATGTTCGATCCTCTCGTCATACCTACTTGTGTTTGCATGTCACGGACAACTTGTGCACAAGTTTGGCATTTCCTCGAAACGGCTTTCCGGGGCACTGGAACAGTATCGATCCGGAGGAAAATATTTGATTCGTGCTAGTCACGATGCATTACGGGACCTCCAGTAGGGCTTGCTACCCGGGCTGATAGGGCGCGCCGTAAATGCTTGGATATGTTCTGTATGGCTTAGCCAGTGACTTCATATAGATAAGAGTTGGCTTGCTTTTCTTTTGTTGGTTTGGCTTTCGTGTAGGCGCGGCCACCTTGCCTCGGCAAGAGTGTGCACTTGAGATTGGAATATAACTTTAGTTGAGGATGGATATTTGAGGCTTGGGATTGGTTCGATTGTTATCGTGCAAGCGATGACTTGAGTAGGACGGGTTGCATGCTAGTTTCCTTCGGGTTGGATATATATGCTTGTCGTTTGGTTTGAGTTGAATGCTTGCATGCTCAAACTGCTTTACAGCTTTCCTTAATATGTCATCCATATGCCATAAAATGAATCTAGGATTCAACTAGAAAGATCACCATATAACTGTTTGCATTCACTATTTTACTTAGTGTCGGCTTAGACGAGTGGGTTACCCCGCTCACCAGTACGGTTGTGTACTGACCCACGTTTGTAGACAATATTTCAGGTACGCAGGCGTAGTGGCGCTGCTTGGATATACGAGACATGATGTATGAACTGTAAGTACCTTTGTAGGCTAGAGAAAAGAGCAAGAGTATTTTATCGCCTTCGTGGCATCGCCTTCGTGGCATTGCCTTCGGGGCATTTCATTTGGACCCTATCGAGAGCTTCACTGCGTTTTACTCTGATGTGTGCTTGGTACACAATACTTGTAAATCCCCTGATTTTCAAGAATTTTTAAATTTGGATTTTTTATAATTTTCTGGTATTTTTCTGTAATTAAATTCAGGTGTTTAATTATTAAATAATTTTTAAATAATAATAAATAATATTAAAATATTATAAAAATAATATTTTATGGTGTAAAATGAAAAACTAGACATAGGATAATTTTCCGGGAATTTATTGGACACCGAAAGTATTTTTAAAGCCCTAAAAACTAATTAAATTATTAAATCAAAATAAACCGGGTTTATTTAATTAAACCAAACCAAAATAAACTGGACCGGGTTCATTGAACCAAACCCTAATTCTTAGCTGGTCAGATCCGGGTCTAACCCAGACCTGACCCACTAACCCGACCCGACCCGTAATCTAATTATTGGATCGGGCTGGATCCGTTAGACCCGACCCGACCCGTTGAAACCCGACCCTCTCTCTTTCTTCCCCAAACCGTTCAGTCGACGACGGTTCTCCTTCCCGCTGCCGTGTAACGCCGCCGCCGCCGACGGTTCTCCTTCCCGCAACCGCTGTCCGTTCGCCTCCGCCGGCCGCAACTGCCGCCGTTCATCTCCCCTCTCCACCCTATAAAACCCGCCCCTCCCGACTCCTATCGCCTCCGCCATTAATCCCCGCCTCCGGTGAGTTGCCGTCCACGCCCCTGACTTCGCCGCTGCCAGCCGCCCGACCTCCCCCGGAGACTCCCCTCTTCCTCGAGAAGCCTCCGACCCAGAAACCCTAAGCTCCTCCGCCCGACGCCGCTGTGCCCAGCCCCGCGTCCCCCAGCCGCCTCCGCCCCTCCGGCGGCTGCCCCCCGACAGCATCCGAGCAGCAGCAGCAGCAAGGGGAAGAACCCCGCCGCCTCGACCGTGCCCCAGCCTCCGTTCAGCCTCCCGCGCGCCGGCCGCCTCTGCTCCCCGGCCGCCTCCGGCCAGCGTCGCCGACCCCAGCCTCCCTCCGGCCCCTCCGCCTCAGCTCCGACAGCATCCCCTAGCCCTAAACCCTAGGACACAGGACTCAGGACATGGACACGGGCCTTCGCGTCGTGTTGGACACGTGTCGGATACGAAAAATACGCTATTTTCGATCCCTGTTCAGGTACTCGTATCTCACTCCTCGCTACCCCGATTTCTTTTTCGTCAGTTGTATCGCGTAGCCTGCATGACCCCCTCGGTGCCCGTGCAACCCGCTCGGTGCATCGCGTCCTGTGGTGATCGTGAACCACGATCCAAAAACAAGAAAACCAACGCCCTATTTCATCCCGGAACTGTGTACGCTCCGCCAAACGGGACGACTTGGTCGTGTGCGGTCTTCACAAATACGTGCGCGTCATTGATACGGACGTGCGGGATTTCGCAGAAGCTGATTCGGATGTGCGTGCACACCGAAATTAACACGTATCCGCGAACATCGCCCCGTATCTGACCTTTCTGAATTTTACTGTAACTTAGTGTACACACGTCGGATCGAAACGAAACTTACGCCATCGGACTCGTAGCAATACGCTGGTCCTGTGAGCCAAGTTTGGTTCGATTCTGAGAACGTTGACAAAATTGCGTGTCGTGGGCCCCACAGGCTCTATTCGACGGGCGATTTTGAGATCGGCTCATCGGAATCCAATTCTGGAAGTTTCGTTGGGTTCGTATCATCGTTCCTGACCTGTTGACACTAAGTTGGACTGATTTGGAGACCTTTGACCCTGACACGTTTTCCATGCAAAGCGGCCCATATTTGGACCCCGTTTTGCCCTGGAATGTCATTTTTGCCCCTATATCC
>JAYESA010000003.1:125927625-125977625 GCA_036927795.1 Iris macrosiphon | reverse complement strand
TACTTGCTCCAATCCTGACTGGATATATTTTTCAGAGGATCCGGAGGATTGGTGTCCGATATTTTATGGACCTCAGCCTGTCGATGGTGCAGACATGGACCCCCTAGTTTAGGAGTGATTTTCGGGTTGGTAGCCGGGATCACTAGGACCTCAGTTGTTGTTTTTATTAGCTTTTGGTACCGGATTTGTCCCTGGTTTTGGATTGAGACCTTGTGTTATATATGATTCAGGATGTTGTATTATTATTATTGATGTTGTTGTTGTTTTAGTAGCAGTTGTTTAGACTTTGAAGTTGTTAGATTTCTATGTTATCTTATCGTGCTTAGATTCGTGATTGAGTACTTGTGATTATCTTTATCATATTGCTCCTCCGTTTGGAGTTGAGATCTTGACAGGTGCTTATATTGATTGTGTGAGATTGTTAGCTAGATAGTAGACTTAGACAGCGTTCTATCGCCGATGCTGCGACGTAGGCTGGACGTACCCACGACTCATGTCCGATTTTTCGGGTACGGGTCATGACATATATATATATATATATATATATATATATATATATATATATATATATATATATCCAATTAATGTTTGAGTGAACACAATACTGACATTAATAGTCATTTTCCCAAACACTTTGAGTGCACAATTATGATACTCATGATACGCACCCAAAGAAAGTGTTAACCCCCTTCCAATGCTAAACAAATACTAATTATACGTATCAATTACATCAATATATAACTAATGCAATGAGTTATAATAAAAAATGGAGAGAAATTATACTAATGTGCACAAAACCCAAAAAATGAGTCTCCGTATCATAGCGTATCACAAAGTACCATGATACACCCTACTCATATCCAATTATGGACACGTAGCTAGCCTCACATACTCAATCCAAGTCTAATTAGACCCAATTTTTCTAATGATAAATACTTGATGCACCAATCTCAGAATTCTCCCAAATTAGGCACAAAACTCAATGTAGAAGTCATAATATGGGTCATATCAACCTAGTTCTTCTTCGTATGGGTAGTCCTAAGCCATGGAAGGGTTTCTAATGCTCAAATACAATAATTAGAATCTAATTGGAGGAGAAATTTTAGAATTATACATATTGCGAGATGGATTTTCAATACAAAGATCTACTAGACACAATTAGGACACAAGCTCCTAGCCAAATCCTTCTTCTCCAAGTGCTTCTTGCAATCCAAGCTTCTAGGCTCCTTAGATGATGAAAATGGAAGAAAATGAGAGTAATTTGAGAAAAAAAGGTGAAGGTATGAATCAATTTGGAAAAGAACATAATTGGAGATCTAATTGGAATGAGGAATGAAGAGGAGAGAGAAAGAATTTCTCCCTCTATAGTGGCCGGCCATAAACCCCTCTCCCAAGAAATATAAATTATCCTATTTTCCCCTACTAATTGTTCATGAAATATATTTAATTATGAGGGTTAATAATGGAATCTTCTAATCCTAATGAAAGGTTATTCTAATTCTCCAATTAATGAAAGAAAGTGACTTAATTGGAGACTAATGTTGTCTAGTCCAAATAAATAGGCTAGTTCACTAATCAATAAATATTAAAATATATATATATTATAAATATAACACTATATATAATAAATGCAAAAGGATAAAACTACCCATATCTAGAAATGTGGTAGTGACAAGTCTACCCTCCTTAAAAAAAATTTGTTCTCGAAATTTAAGGAAGGAACTAGCACTAGAACAAACAATCACAGCAAGAAAAGAATGATACCTCATGGCTCAAAGAGATAAGGGTATCGCTCGAATATCTCGACTTTCCTCTCCTAGGTAGACTCTCCTGGAGAGTGATGCCTCCACGTGACACGTACCAAGGGAATTGTCTGGTTCTGCAGCACCTTCTCCCTATGATCCAGAATTTCCACCGGCTGCTCTAGATAATTGAGAGTCGGACCCACATCGATCTCTGAGTGATGAAATCCATGACTAGGATCTTCCACGTACCGTCTCAGCTACGACACATGGAACACGCTATGCACTCCCTTTAGTGCGGACGACAAGTTTAGTCCATAGGCCACTGCACCGACCCTCTCAAGAACACTGATGGGTCCGATATACTGTAGACTAAGCTTCTCGTCTCATACCAGAGCGAATCGTGTATCGTGTCAGAGAAATCCACAAGAACATCATATCGCCAACCTAGAAAAAAATATAGTCTTAATACACAGTCTAAGACAAAACAATCACAAGCAATACAAAATAAAACCTATAGCTCAAACTCCAAATATCTCCGGTGGCTATCGGTCCAATGCCACTGTCTGTCTTGCGCCACCCGAAGTCTATCTCTAATGAGCTTCTCCTTCTCAGTTGCATCCACAACCATCTAACAAGGCTCTTTCACCAATATTATCCCAAGATAAAGGAGTGCGACATCTCCATCCATATAAAGGCTCAAATGGTGACATCTCAATACTGGCCTGGTAACTGTTATTGTAAGCAAACTCTGCCAGGTGAAGATAATCCTCCCAAGATCCTTCGAAATCCAAAACATAAGTGCGAAGTATTTTCTCGAGAGTCTGAATAGTCCTCTCCGATTGCCTGTCTGTCTGGGGTAATATGCGGTATTAAACTTGAGCTGGGTGTCCAAACTAGCCTGCAAACTCCTCAAGAAATGAGACATGAAGCGACTATCTCGATTTGAGATGATGCTTACAGGAACTCCATGCAATTTGATAATCTGTCGCACATACATCTCCGCTAGTTTCTTCGTAGACGTACCCACTTTAAATAGCAAGAAGTGGACCGATTTGGTCAACCTGTCTACGATGACCCAAATTGTGTCTTTCCCTCCTGGAGAACATAGAAGTCCCAAAAAAATTTTATGGTAACATGCTCCCACTTCTACTCTAGAATGGGTAAAGGCTGAAGTAAACTACCTGACCTCTGCCTTTCTGCCTTTACCTACTGGCACACTAAAAACCTGGATACGAAGCGCGTGTAAAACCCCCTTCCTAGAAAATCGTAAATACCCTTTTATTTATTTATTATTAATTAAATTATAGTAAATAGGTCTAAACAGGAGAAATAGATTTTTAATAATTTTTATATTAGGTGTTCGGGCCCTTAGATGACTTATGGGACCATCAGGAATTTTTCGGAATTTATTCCATGTAGGGGACCCCTTGAGCTGTTGCTAGCCTAACGATGTGCATTACCCTAATATATAAATTTTCTTATGAGTATATATATATATATATATATATGTATACAAATATATATATATGTATATATATATATTTAAAGAAAGAAAGAAAAAGAAAAAAAAAATTAAATAATAATCTAATAATAATAATAATAGTAATAATAATAACCTATTACTTAGTATTCATCTATTCCTTAGCAAACTTGTTTTGAACTCCTTAGCAAACGTGCTGTGAACCTTAACACTTCACCAACCCAGAGGACTCCGCCCCCCCCCCTCTTCAGCCGAATTAACTCTTAAACCCGTCCGCTTCACCCTTCGGCCAACCCGCTACTTCCTCTCTCTCTCTCTCTCTCTCTTAATAATATAATATATATATATATATAGATAGTTCTCTAAAACCCTAACCTAAAACTCCAGACTTCTTCTTCCCATCTAGATCTGTCACCGAGCAGCCAGAGAAGCCTCCCCAAGCCATCCAACCATCCCGTCGACGCCGACATCGCGAACTGCAGTCTCCCACTCGAGGCACCTTCGCTCCGGCGTGATTTTCCGTTGACTCGCTCGACCAAACGCTGTTCCGTTTTCATAGGTATGATCTTCCCTCAACCCTCTCCAATATTTGTTTTATAGCCAACCTCGGAAAATGTGTGTCACTAGGTGAAAAATAGCGCCCAAGTCAGCGTGAGCAGACAGAATTCTGCAATCGCAGAATTCCAGATTTACCACCCATATTGCCGAGTTCGTATCTCTCACCACAGAGATCCGAATTCGGTGATTCTTTTTGATACCTGTAGATTAGATGACCTAGTTTATTTTCTGCATATTAACTTTGTGCTATTAGTCGCTGTGGGCAGAAATATATTCGTCACAAAACTGCGCGCACCCATTTTTTCCGGTTTTCCAAAAGTTGGAGATCGGAGCGCGCCCCGCCAAACGGGACCGCCCCGCCGTGTGCCAAGTGTACCAAATGGTGCACACAGCATAACGGGACACATGAAAATTTGTGGAGACTGATTCGGACGCGTATGCGCGCCAGAATCAGGCCGTATCCGCGGACACATCCCGTGTCGCCACTTTTGTGAAACTCGCGAATATTTTGTGCACGCTTGTCAGATTGCGACGAAACTTACGCCACTGGACTCGTGGTAACGCGCTGGTCCTGTGACCCAATTTTCACGTATTTCTGAGACGGTTGACCAGATCGCCAATTGGCGGGCCCCACAGTTGACTTTTTGGACCAAATTTTGTTCGGCTCATCGGAATCCAAATTTGGACATACCATTGAGTTCGTATTGACATCTAGAGTTGTTTGACCCATAGTTTGTCCCATTTAGAGACTGTTACCCTCGGCACGCTTTTCGGTGCAAAGTGGGCCACACATGGACCCCACTTTTGCCCGAAATTACGGTTTTGCCCCTGTGTCCAAATTGGACGAAAGGGAAGTGCTTTCTAGCTATTTTGCTTATTTTGGGAATGTTGGCGATATTTATTTCAGCATCCGGAGATATTTGTTCTGTGGCCATAGCTTCTGGTCCTGTGTATTGGACATCTGGACGTGACATTTTATAATTTCTTGCCAGACAAGTATACCTTGCCATTGTACTGTTATTTATATTCCATATGTTGCATGCATCTTTATTTTCTGTCCTTAGTTCATATATTTTAATTGTTATATAAAATGCTCGCGACGGTGACGTCGCGATATGTTTTTACTTATGTATTGCATTGACCCTGTACATGAGACTACCCCATTATCATATAGTATCATTTGGTTCATTTGGCCGTGACACATATTTTTACACGAGTTGTGAGTCTCATATAGATCACGGACGCATGTATTGACTGATCATCGGTACGTATGGGCCGTGCGTTAGGAATAACTGCTGTTAGAAACTTTGCATGCTAGTAGACTTGGCAGTTATTAGAGGTGTTATCGTGTCATGGATGTGACATGCTTAGAGCATGGGGTGGAGAGAACAACAAGTACCGCATTTGAGCTCCTTTGCACTTTTTCTGTGACGCCCGGATTCTCCGCTGGAGATACGGGTGGTGATGACCCATATATATACATTGGCGGGCCTCCGCCGTTCAAAAGACGACGTGCCTTTGGGCCCCTGGCTCTTCAAAAGAGAACCATGCCAAATCCCAGTTTTCAGCCAGATAGCTCACTTGTGGGGAAAGTTGTTCTTAACTGCATTCACTTTAGACGGTTAGGCGACCCCTCTGGATATTTATTTCAGTACTTTATTGGCATGTGTTTAAGTATACTTGTTATGTCCCTCTGAGGACCTGGTCCGCTGCCAGGTGTACCTGTTCTTGAGTGTTTGCAGGAGCACAGATTTGGAAGGATATAGATGCTTCATGGATGTCTTCTCTTCGAGCCGTGATTGGTAGCTGGTACTTATTGTTTGAGTGAGTTGTATCTATATTGTATTTACTTTTTCCATTTGAGTTGGTAGTGGATTTGTTTCCACCCAACTATCATCCTTAGATTCTTCTTGTTGAGATCTAGTTTCATAGATACTGGTTATTTATTTCTATATGATTTTGGTGGATGAGATTTAGATTTTGACCTGTGACTTGTATTTCATTTTATACCACTTGTGGATTTTATATTCATATTACAGCGTACGTATGGATTTGGTTTCCATATATTGGAGTTGCCATATCCATGCGGCTGGCATGCTTACGTGTCCTAGTCCTACGTATTTTTGGGACTGGGGCGTGACATGTTTTTGTGGTGGCCCATGCAGGTCAAGAGCATATTATCTCGGTTACGTTACTGTACCGAACAAGCCTGCACCTAGGACTAGAGTATAGGATCTCATCCACATTGACTATGATTCATCTTCCTCCTATCTGTTCTATTTGAACAATTGTATCGTGCTTGATTCCTGTACTTCCCTAATAATTCTTTGAGCATAGCCTTCTCCCAGAATATAGAAGTTCCTGTTGTTAGATGATAATTAGAGTAGCACACCTATTTAGAATACAACGAGAATATAGACACACCACTAAGTTTAGAATATCTAGTGAAACCTAGAATTCCTTATCTATAGATTGGTTCACCATTACCTCTTGATGTATTATGAGGACTTGAGAGTAGTATAGACACTACTAGAGTTAGTTAGAAGTTTTACCATAATGTTTGCCCCTAGCATTGAGGAACCCATAGAAAACAAAAACTTAATGTTTGGACTGAACCTAACCTTCATAGTTAGATGATATTGGAACTATAAACTTATATCATTATCTTGTTATTAGCAGACAGCACCCTAGGAAGCCTAGAGGAATGTAATCTACACTTCTCCCTTGATCATACCCCGAACATAGCAACCAACACCCCACTCCCCTTAGAGAACCATGATGCTATCTAGAGCCCTCTATCTTTATTTTATATTGTTTTCCTGCGACCATAGCGCTCGCTATTTTGCGACGGCTAATTACGTTCCTTCTCTTCATCTTTCAACTCGTGCTATCTGATACTTCTGATTGTAGGCCAGGTGATTTTATTCTGTGTTAAGGACATATAGTTGCTAGGATTATAGTTGTTAATGTTAAATTTTGAAATTGTGTGCTTAGTAGTTAGAACTTGATGGTTTAAGTTATTCTTGTAGATTGTGACCTGGTGATTATCCCTTAGTTTTAAATTGCGTAGCATGTACCCCCACCTCGATATAAGTTATATTCCCTTTTACCTTGAGGCTAGTAACTCTTCTATCCTTACTATTGACACTTGTTCTATAAGCACTATGATTAAGATTTAGGATGACCATTACCTACATAAAAAGGATATCCTAATCAATACCAAGATTTTTTCCTCATATACCCTAATAAAGAGTTTCTGTTTTATTTACATGTGCAAGATTATTGTGTAGGACCCCCCTTAAGACTGTCACCGTATTAGTTTAATTCTTATAAGTTGGGTAGTATACCACCACCTAGTATCATATAGCTCTTGTGATCCATTAATGAAGTGTAACTGAATGGCAGTAATTGTATGCTAACATAAGATGATAGTGTTTATTCAGACTATAGGACTTAGAGGCTCACACCCCTACTTTGTCGACTATCGACTTAGACAAGGAATTAATATGATAACTGTAGAGATTGTAGAGCTTTTTGTTATTGTTGCTTATGTTGTTTTGTTTTGCAACTTGTATTATTGTAACTTCTCTCATCATAATCCAGCGTTATATTTTCTGTGCTACCTCGAATTATGCTGCTATTATAGCCTAGTCTTTGCAAGCTTATTTTTTTATCGAGCTTGATCATGAGACATGTATTATTGGGGACGCCTACTGATACAATTGTCTAATCAGAATCAGTGTATTACGGTCTGGACAACCTTATTATATTTTGGTTCGCCCTTCGCATAACTACTTTACGTGGATTGAGATATGTAAAGATTAGTAGACGAATATACTTGTCCTAGACATGTCTAAGCGCATCGTATCGGTTACATAACTGTACTGATACGAGCATGTAAATAAAAAATTACCAAAAATAGGATTTCAATCCACAACTGTCCTGACAACTCTCTTTTCGATTCTTTAATCTCTTTGAACCTCGTACTTGTATTCTGTCACCTTCACCTTGAGTTCTTTATTATTTCCCTCCGTCCTCCCCTATTTCGGAAAGATGAAACCTCGTGCTTAGTATAAGTTAATACACAGAGAGTACTAGATATACCCCATAGGCCGATCACATACTTGAGGATTATTCTTTCACAATTAAGGACATATCATATGTGATATGATCGGCGTTGAAGTTTAGAGGATTGAACGACATGAGTAAATAATTAAGGGATATTCTCTTAAGGTATATAGCCTTAGGTGATAAGTGGGTAAATTCTAAGTTGGGTAGTAGTGCATTGTCAACTCGGGAGGAATTTCTTTTAGATTATGATCGAGTAAGATTAGATTGGGAGAGGTTCAAGCCATTATAATTTTGAGAAATTTAGAAGGATGACTAAGATGATGAGGATAAATGAATTGATATTGAGGACCCAATATTTATACCTTAAGTGCATGAGTTAAATTTTGAACAATGAAGGTAGAATCACCAATTTGAATTTAGAGGATAAACATAGAATTTCAGACTTGAATATTGGTGGACTACATTTAAATTATTTTCAATTTGGTGATTGAATTAAGAATTAAAATTTTGGTTGGACGACCTATTTGAAATAATGAGGGTGTGAATAGAATTTAAAGAGTTGAGGCATACAAAATTTTATAAGTGAAAATGGGAATATATTGGACTCAAACCACTTCTAAAGGAGATTATGAAAGTTAGAGATCGTGAGGTAAAAGTTATATGAGTATGTAAATCTTGGAGATGTTATGTGGATATGGATAATTTGAAACAAGGGGAGAAGAGATAACCATAGGTTAAATTTTGATTGGAGCAGTGGACATCTTAACCTAGAAGTGATTGCAATGGATATGATTAGGATTTTAGTTATCGCAAGAAGATTGCGACTGACTTGCCTTATTGTACCTAAAGGATTAACCGATTCCGCCTTATTTCAATTTTAAGGACGACATTGTCTTAAGTTGGCTGAATTGTGAAACCCCCCTCACCTAAGAATTTGATCTACTTGGCTGAGTTAGTGAGACTAAGGCTAGCACGAATCCACTTAGAAATAGAACACGGTATTTTTATTTAGTTTTACAATAGTGATATCACTTGACACGCCTTATCGTGCTCCGATAATTGGAGCACTACACTAGCCACTGCCTTCCTACAAATTCTACACCCTTATCCTAGACATGCCCATCATCCAATTCTCATCTTTGTGCAATTTTCCAATTGTTGGACGCTTTTATGCAAAGGAGCATTTATGTGTCCACACCATTGGACATGACACATGAAGAAACCTATTTTTCGCTCATATGGATTTTTTCATAATTTTTTCCGGGATGTGCAACGTGCAACATCGCTCACCCCTTTAAACCTAGCCTTGCATTTTAAACAATGCAAATCTTATACCATCATTGCATTCTATTGTGGCTTAATTTTAATTTCGAGGACGAAATTTTTATAAGTTGGGTAAAATGTAAAACCCCCTTCCTAGAAAATCGTAAATACCCTTTTATTTATTTATTATTAATTAAATTGTAGTAAATAGGTCTAAACAGGAGAAATAGATTTTTAATAATTTTTATATTAGGTGTTCGGGCCCTTAGATGACTTATGGGACCATCAGGAATTTTTCGGAATTTATTCCATGTAGGGGACCCCTTGAGCTGTTGCTAGCCTAACGATGTGCATTACCCTAATATATAAATTTTCTTATGAGTATATATATATATATATATATATATATATATATATATATATATATGTATACAAATATATATATATGTATATATATATATTTAAAGAAAGAAAGAAAAAGAAAAAAAAATTAAATAATAATCTAATAATAATAATAATAGTAATAATAATAACCTATTACTTAGTATTCATCTATTCCTTAGCAAACTTGTTTTGAACTCCTTAGCAAACGTGCTGTGACCCTTAACACTTCACCAACCCAGAGGACTCCGCCCCCCCCCCCTCTTCAGCCGAATTAACTCTTAAACCCGTCCGCTTCACCCTTCGGCCAACCCGCTACTTCCTCTCTCTCTCTCTCTCTTAATATAATATAATATATATATATATAGATAGTTCTCTAAAACCCTAACCTAAAACTCCAGACTTCTTCTTCCCATCTAGATCCGTCACCGCAGCCAGAGAAGCCTCCCCAAGCCATCCAACCATCCCGTCGACGCCGACATCGCGAACTGCAGTCTCCCACTCGAGGCACCTTCGCTCCGGCGTGATTTTCCGTTGACTCGCTCGACCAAACGCTGTTCCGTTTTCATAGGTATGATCTTCCCTCAACCCTCTCCAATATTTGTTTTATAGCCAACCTCGGAAAACGTGTGTCACTAGGTGAAAAACAGCGCCCAAGTCAGCGCGAGCAGACAGAATTCTGCAATCGCAGAATTCCAGATTTACCACCCATATTGCCGAGTTCGTATCTCTCACCACAGAGATCCGAATTCGGTGATTCTTTTTGATACCTGTAGATTAGATGACCTAGTTTATTTTTTGCATATTAACTTTGTGCTATTAGTCGCTGTGGGCAGAAATATATTCGTCACAAAACTGCGCGCACCCACTTTTTCCGGTTTTCCAAAAGTTGGAGATCGGAGCGCGCCCCGCCAAACGGGACCGCCCCGCCGTGTGCCAAGTGTACCAAATGGTGCACACAGCATAACGGGACACGTGAAAATTTGTGGGGAATGATTCGGACGCGTGTGCGCGCCAGAATCAGGCCGTATCCGCGGACACATCCCGTGTCGCCACTTTTGTGGAACTCGCGAGTATTTTGTGCACGCTTGTCAGATTGCGACGAAACTTATGCCACTGGACTCGTGGTAACGCGCTGGTCCTGTGACCCAATTTTCACGCATTTCTGAGACGGTTGACCAGATCGCCAATTGGCGGGCCCCACAGTTGACTTTTTGGACCAAATTTTGTTCGGCTCATCGGAATCCAAATTTGGACATACCATTGAGTTCGTATTGACATCTAGAGTTGTTTGACCCATAGTTTGTCCCATTTAGAGACTGTTACCCTTGGCACGCTTTTCGGTGCAAAGTGGGCCACACATGGACCCCACTTTTGCCCGAAATTACGGTTTTGCCCCTGTGTCCAAATTGGACGAAAGGGAAGTGCTTTCTAGCTATTTTGCTTATTTTGGGAATGTTGGCGATATTTATTTCAGCATCCGGAGATATTTGTTCTGTGGCCATAGCTTCTGGTCCTGTGTATTGGACATCTGGACGCGACATTTTGCAATTTCTTGCCAGGCAAGTATACCTTGCCATTGTACTGTTATTTATATTCCATATGTTGCATGCATCTTTATTTTCTGTCCTTAGTTCATATATTTTAATTGTTATATAAAATGCTCGCGACGGTGACGTCGCGATATGTTTTTACTTATGTATTGCATTGACCCTGTACATGAGACTACCCCATTATCATATAGTATCATTTGGTTCATTTGGCCGTGACACATATTTTTACATGAGTTGTGAGTCTCATATAGATCACGGACGCATGTATTGACTGATCATCGGTACGTATGGGCCGTGCGTTAGGAATAACTGCTGTTAGAAACTTTGCATGCTAGTAGACTTGGCAATTATTAGAGGTGTTATCGTGTCATGGATGTGACATGCTTAGAGCATGGGGTGGGGAGAACAACAAGTACCGCATTTGAGCTCCTTTGCACTTTTTCTGTGACGCCCGGATTCTCCGCTGGAGATACGGGTGGTGATGACCCATATATATACATTGGCGGGCCTCCGCCGTTCAAAAGACGACGTGCCTTTGGGCCCCTGGCTCTTCAAAAGAGAACCATGCCAAATCCCAGTTTTCAGCCAGATAGCTCACTTGTGGGGAAAGTTGTTCTTAACTGCATTCACTTTAGACGGTTAGGCGACCCCTCTGGATATTTATTTCAGTACTTTATTGGCATGTGTTTAAGTATACTTGTTATGTTCCTCTGAGGACCTGGTTCGCTGCCAGGTGTACCTGTTCTTGAGTGTTTGCAGGAGCACAGATTTGGAAGGATATAGATGCTTCATGGATGTCTTCTCTTCGAGCCGTGATTGGTAGCTGGTACTTATTGTTTGAGTGAGTTGTATCTATATTGTATTTACTTTTTCCATTTGAGTTGGTAGTGGATTTGTTTCCACCCAACTATCATCCTTAGATTCTTCTTGTTGAGATCTAGTTTCATAGATACTGGTTATTTATTTCTATATGATTTTGGTGGATGAGATTTAGATTTTGACCTGTGACTTGTATTTCATTTTATACCACTTGTGGATTTTATATTCATATTACAGCGTACGTATGGATTTGGTTTCCATATATTGGAGTTGCCATATCCATGCGGCTGGCATGCTTACGTGTCCTAGTCCTACGTATTTTTGGGACTGGGGCGTGACAGCGCGCTACCTCACTCTTCATACCATACCACCACGCGCATGCTCCATTTGGTCTTTATACATCTTTTTGGCACCTGGATGCATAGAGTACTGAGAGCGATACGCCTCCTGAAGAACCTTCTCGCACAACTCTCTACTCGACAACACATAATATGGTACCTTGCCGCAATGATCCATTCTCAGCAATAGTGAAGTCCTCTGATAATTCTATCCGAACTAGTGCCCTGATGCTCCTCAGAGTCTCATCATTATACTGTATAGTCCTGATCCTGTCTATCAGCTCAGACTATATCTGTAATCCCCACATCTGTATCTCGACACCTGAAACTAACACCTAATTGCCCAAGCTATCAAGATCGACTAATAAGTTTATGTCCGTCATTAAGTATATATGTCACGCCCCAGTCCCAAAATACCGAGGGACCAGACGCGTGATAATGGCCAGCAGCACACACCGATGGACAAACCCAATTTAATGGATCCATCGGGGCATGCTTAAGCTGTAATACAACAATAAGTATGTACGATGATATAAGTCACAGTCTAATCTAATCTCATCCACAACAGATAAACACAGATCCAATGCCAGAATAATGTAAATAAAATAAACTAACAAAACTGAATAAAAGTGTCTCGGAGAATAATCCGAGTACAAGTCTGGTACATCAATGAAATAGACTGGAAATAAAATATCTATAAACTGAAATAAATGAGTATCTCAAGCCAATACTCAAGAGAAGTCCTCTGGTACAATCTCGTCCTCAGATCTTGGTTCTGCTCCAAGGTAGGCACCTGCTCCTGCTAATGCTAATGCTCCGGTCCCGTATACCTCGGGATAGATCTCGTCGGCTGTACCTGGGGACATAGTCCTGATCCAGGTCCTCAGGGGACAGCAAGGTACAGAAAATATAAGCCAAAATATATGCAGTGCAGCAATAAATGAACAGTAGGGTAAATATATAACCAGCTAAGTGATATGCAAGTGAGAGTTTTAGTCATACTCGGGCTGAGACTACTACAGGATCAGTGTCGGAGAAACCCATAGCAGTATTTTCTCGAAGGGCCAGAACTGGTGCCATAGCTCTGTGTCAGAGACTAAGACACATCCAGATTACAATATATAATATAATCAGCCTTTGATATGGTAATACTCTCCCCACCGAATGAAATCTCACGTCTCATGTCCATGACACGCAGGATCAATACTAATGCAACAAGTCAGGATAATCTAAGCATGTAAACTGTATATGTAATAAACCTGTATCCTATACAGAATTACCATGAATATCTCAGGAAGATTCTGTCTCATGAACAGTGTCAAGTGTCCTGGGTATAATGTACTTGATAAGACAAGTACGAGGATGTAAAGGGTCACGAATGTCCATCTCTAGATGACAATACCCAACACCGTGTACGATGTTGGCACCCTACTATAATCGGACGCTAAGTAAGTCACACGGTCCTAGGTTAAGCATGCATAACAATGTAAAAGAATCAAGAAAAATATGTAACAAGACTGCAAAGTTTGGCAAGGTACACTTGCCTGGGGTCCTGGCTCCAACTGTAGCTCTGGTCTCAGTGTGATCTGCAGGTACTACTCCGGTTGCTGAAATAAATATCACCATTAGATTCAAAAAATATCAAATAGCTAGAAACGCCTGTCCTTAAGTCCAATTTGGACACAGGAGCAAAAATGATATTTCTGGGCCAAAGCGGGATCCACATGTGGGCCACTTTGCACCGAAAAGCGTGTCAGGGTCAAAGGTCTCCAAATTTGCCCAGCTTAGTGTCAACAAGTCAGGAACGATGATACGAACCCAACAAAACATCCAGAATTGGATTCCGATGAGCCGATCACAAAATCGCCCATCAAGTGGAGCCTATGGGGCCCACGATACGCGATTCTGTCAACTTTCTCAGAATCGAACCAAACTTGGGTCACAGGACCAGCGTATCGCTACGAGTCCGATGGCGCAAGTTTTGTCTCGATCCGACCTGTGTACACGAAGTTACGACGTGTTCCAGAAAGGGCGGATATGGGGCGTTGTCGGCGGATACGCGTTGATTTCGGTGTGCACGCACATCCGAATCAACTTCTGCAAAATCCCACACGACCGTATCAACGTCGCACATATTTCGGTAAAGATCGCGTACGACCAAGTCATCCCATTTGGCGGGGTGCACTCAGTTCCGGGGTGAATCAGGGCATTGTTTTTCCTGTTTTTGAATCGCGGTGTACGATCACCACAGGACGCGATGCACCGAGCGAGTTGCACGGGCACCGAGAGGGTTATACAGTCTACGCGTAGCAACTGACGGAACGAGAAACAGAGCTACGAGGAGAGAGAAAAGAATACCTGAACAGGGCTCCGTGAAGACCAATTTTTACGTGTCCGAGTCGTGCTTCGAGTCCGCTGTGCTTCTAGGGTCTGTTGTGTCCACGGCTAGGGTTTGCCGTGTCCGGGTGGCCGTGTCTGGGTCAGGGTTCTATCGTGTCCGATCTGAGCTGCTGGATGGGGGTCGTGGCCGTAAGGGGAGAGGGCTTTGGGAAGGCTGGGGGGGAGGAGATCGTCGGCTGTGGCGGGCCGCGGGTCATCGTGGTGGTCGATGGGGGAGATGGAGGTGTCACGCCCCAATCCCAAAATACCGTGGGACTAGACACGTGGCAATGGCCAGCAGTACGCACCGATGGACCAACTCAATATAATGGATCCATCAGGGCATACTTAAGCTGTAAAACAAGTCTACGACAATCATGGCACAACTAATCTCATCCACACAAGATATAAAATATGATCCACAGAATAAATAAGGAATGTAAATCATCAGCAAGTCTCACATAGTACTTCGGGGAATAACCCGATAAATATCTAGTACAATGGTTCAACAGACCAGAAAGTAAAAGACTGAAATAAATAATAGAAGCTGAGCATGAACATGGATGCTCAAGAGAAGTCTTCAGCTAAGACCTCGTCCTCAGATGGTGGTATAGCTCCTGGATCAGCTCCTGCTCCTGTCCCGTAAACCTCGGGATAAACCTCGTCTGCAAAATCTAGGGACAAACATCCGGATCCAGGTCCTCAGGGGACATAGCAAGGTACAAGAAAACTCATGCCAAATAAATACAGATAAGCAGTGCAGCAAATAAATAACTAAATGATCAATGGGTAAATATGTAACCATCTAAGTGAAATGCAAGTGAGAGTAACACTAAGACTCAGGCTGAAGCCACTACAAGCTCTGTGTCGGGGAGCCGGTAGCGGTAATAAACACGTAATGTGCCTAGCTCTGCTACGAGAGTCTGAGGCCTCACAATAGTAGTAGATAGATATATGAAACAACCTGTAGCCTGTGTGTCTCTCCCCACCCAATGTAACCACGCATATCATGACCATAACGTCTCATGCCCATGTCAAGCGCGATCATAGCTAATGCAACAAGTCATAAGTATCTAAGAGTATAATGTCCATGTCCTGTATCCTATACAGAATTACCACGAATATCTCGGGAAAATCCTGTCTCATGAATTGTGTCAAGTGTCCTGGGTCATATGGTACCTGATAAGACAAGTACGAAAATAAGGTGTCACGAATATCCATCTCTAGATGACCGTACCCAACACTGCGTACAGTGTTGGCACCCGACTGATAATCGGACGCTAAGTACATCACACGGTCCTAGGTTGAGCATGCACAGCACTATAATAAAGCAAGGAATATATATAACAATACTGTAGAGTTTGGCAAGGTACACTTGTTTGATGTTGGAATATCAACTGTCGTCCTGGTATCGGTGGATCCGGTAGGTACTACTCCGAAAGCTGTAATAAATATCATCAACAGTCTCAGAAGGTGTCAAATAGCTGGAAATGCCTGTCCTTACGTCCAATTTGGACACAGGGGCAAAAAGGTCAATTCCGGGCCAAAGCGGGTTCCATATGTGGGCCACTTTGCACCGAAAAACGTGCCGAGGGTAACAGTCTCTAAATGAGACAAACTATGGGTCAAACAACTCTAAATGTCAATACGATCCCAACGATATATCCAAATTTGGATTCCGATGAGCCGAACATAATTTGGTCCAAAAAGTCAACTGTGGGGCCCGCCAATTGGCGATCTGGTCAACCGTCTCAGAAAGGCATGAAAATTGGGTCACAGGACCAGCGTGTTATCACGAGTCCAGTGGCGCAAGTTTCGTCGCAATCTGACAAGCGTGCACAAAATACTCGCGAGTTCCACAAAAGTGGCGACACGGATTGTGTTCGCGGATACGGCCTGATTCCGGCGCGCACACGCGTCCAAATCAACCCCACGAATTCTCACGTGTCCCGTTATGCTGCGTGCACCATTTGGTACACTTGGCACACGGCAGGGCGGTCCCGTTTGGCGGGGCGCGCTCCGATCTCCCACTTTTAGAAAACCGAAAAAAATGGATGCGTACAGTTTTGTGACGACTATAATTTTGTCCACAGCAACTAATAGCACAAAGTTATAATACAGAAATTAAACTAGGTCATGTAATCTACAGGTATCAAAAAGAATCGTCGAATTCGGATCTCTGTGGTGGGAGATACGAACTCGACAATATAGGTGGTCATCGCAAGTTTCTGCGATTGCAGAATTCTGTCGGCTCGCGCTGACTTGGGCGCTGTTTTTCACCTAGGGGCACACGTTTTCCGAGGTTGACTATAAAATAAATATTTGAGAGGGTTAAGGGAAGATCATACCTATAAAAATGGATCTGCGTTTGGTCGAGCGAGTCAACGGAAAATTACGCCGGAGCGAAGGTGCCTCAAGTGGGAAACTGCAGTCCGCGATGTCGGCATCGACGGGATGGATGGATGGCTTGGGGAGGCTGCTCTGGCTGCGGTGATGGCTCTAGATGGGAAGGAGAAGTCTGGAGTTTTAGGTTAGGGTTTTGGAGAGCTAATCATATATATATATATATGTTATATATATTAAGGGAAAGAGAGAGAGAGAGAGATATAGGCTCGCGGGTTTGAAGGGTCGGCGGGTTTCCCTTGCTGAAGCATTGTGCTAACGCCTGCATGGGCCACCAGCAACTTGCTGAGAAGTAGCAAGTTTCAATTGGAACACTCCTAATACTATTAGTATACTACTAAGTATTATTATTATTATATTCTATTAACTTAGTTAATTCTTACTAAATTAATTCTATTAACTTTTTCTTTCTTTCTTTAAAATATATATACATATATATTTGTTTATATATATATATATATATATATTTTCACACATAAGAAAATTTATATAATGGGGTATTGTACATCGTTAGGCTAACAACTGCTCAAGGGGTCTCCTACATGGAATAAATTCCGAAAAATTCCTGATGGTCCCACAAGTCCTCTAGGTACCCGAACACCTAACATAAAAATTATTAAAAATCTATTTCTCCTATTTGGACCTAATTACTATAATTTAATTAATAATTAATAAATAAAGGGCATATACGATTTTCTGGGAAGGGGGTTTTACAGGAGGCGAGGGCTCGAGCTGGGCGGGCTCAGGCGGGGAGATGCTGTGAGGTGGTTGCACGGTGGCTAGGGCACGGGTCAAGAGGGGACGCTGAGGAGTTGGGGACGATGGCGGGGAAGGAGGAAAGTTCGTCGGCGGTGAGTTAGGTCGGGAAAGGGTCGTCCAGGTACGGCGGAGATGAGTGAGCCGGCGGAGGTGAAGTCGGTCGAGTGATGGAGGGCAGCAGGGTAGTCGGCTGGAACGGAGGCGGGTTGGTGATGGGTGGTTGGTGGAGCGGGAGGAGTTGTGGAGGTCGATGGTGGTGAGGGTTCTCCGTCGACGAGGAAGACGGGAGGGGTCGACGCCGGAGGGGATCGTCGGAGGGGCTGCTGGGTGGTGCTCCAGGCGGAGCTAGGGTTTCGTCGAGGACGGCCGGGTTCTGGAGAAGACGGCGCTGCACTATGGCACGAATGTCGAGGAAGGCGGCTGCGGCTACGCGGAGTACGAGGAGTATTTATATGTTGCGCCGCCGAGTCGGAACAGTGTTTCCGACCCGGTTTGGGATTAGGGCTCAGTTCGGGTCGGGTCGGGTTGTCAGCGGGTCGGGTCGGGTTTTGGGCCCGGATCCGACCCAATAAAGAATTGGATTTGGGTTTGCTTAGACCGGTCGGGTCGGTTTGGTTTAGTTCGGTTTATTTGAAATAAACCCGGTTTATTTATTTAATAGTTTTTAGGGCTTTAAACGGATTTTCGGAGTCCAATAAATTCACCGAAAATTACCCTATGTCCGGTTTCTCATTTTAAACAATAAAATATTATTTCCATAATATTTTAATATTAATTAACAGCAATTAAAAATCATTTAATTATCAAAAGCCTAGGTTTTAATTACAGAAAATTCCTGAAAATTCCTGAAAATTGTGAAAAATTCAAATTAAAATTTCTTGAAAAATTAGGGGGATTACAATCTACCCCCCTTAAGAGGATTGCGTCCTCGCAATCAAAGAATAACCGGTCAACAGAGATGACACGGTTGCAACATTGTTCGAAGCACATTGCGATCAAGGAGAAGAGTGTAGGAATAATACAAAGGGAAAGTTATTTCCCTTAGCGTTAAAGGTTATGCAATCTCCCGTATGAAGGAGATTTTAGAAGACTACAGTTCAGAAAAGACTAGATTATCACTTAAAACATATTAGGTTACCAATTATAAATATTCTAGGTATTTAGCAATTTAAAATTACTAGGTTATTTAGCAAGTTCAACATTATTAGGTTAAGGCTAGGGTCACGAACCAAGAAACACGAGATAAAACAATACTAGAAACGGAAAACTATAAAAACTTACGTGCATTAGCTACTCCATGAATCTGTGCGTCCTCCAAAGTCATTGCATAAGCTTGTCCGCGGTCTTGAGGTGGATTCCTCTGCTGCTGCTGGGCCTGCTGGAAGGGTGCTGGTCGAGGTGCCAAAGGTGACCTTGGTTGATATTCTCCTGGTGCTGGTAGAGCTTGTTGGTTTGCCCTTGGTGCTCCTTCTCTATGCTCAGGGCAGTCCCTCACTGCATGTTGTCTGGATCCGCAACCTAAGCATTGTCCTAACCTGCGTCGACATTCCCTAACGAGATGGCCTGCTTTGCCACAGTAGTGACAAGTAGAGAGGACTATTACTTGTGGTATAGATGCTTCCTGCTGTTGCTGTAGGTGAGGTCTCTTTGCAGCTTCTTCTTGTGGTGCTCTGGTTGTTGCTGATGTGGAAGGCCGCTTCAGACTGGTCTCTCTTCTGGTGACGCGCTCCATGCGTCTGGCTGCCGCAAGGACGTCCGAGTAAGATGTGGGCGCAATGGATCCAATTAGTTTCTGTAGCTCAAAGTTTAGTCCATCGAAGAACTTCTCAGCCTTCTCTTCTTCTGTAGGAATCAAGGTAGGGGCGAAGCGACTCAGACGAATAAATTCCGCGTTGTACTCTTCCACTGTCATATTGCCTTGGATAAGGCGGTTGAACTTATCTCTGAGTTCTGATCGAGCGGTAGCTGGAATATACATTTCCTGAAAGAGTCTGGAGAACTCCTCCCAGGTGACTCGGTCTGGTCCGAGCCGGGTCTCCTCGGATAGCCACCAGTGATGTGCATTATCTGTCAATTGCATTCTGACGGCCGTCATCCAACGTTCCTTTGGTAGCTCTGCTGCTTCCAATTGATGTCGTATGTTGGTAAGCCACTCATGAACTTCTGTAGGTTTCTTTTTGCCTGAGAAGGTACGGGGCTTCAGCTAGCTGGCGGAAGTCGGTGATAGAGCCCGTCGGTTGCCGTCGAGTTGGTAGGTTGGCCTGATCTAGTGCATTTACTATGCTGTTCCTCAAGTAATCCGCTTTGCGACGCTGAGCTTCTTGATAAATTTGTTGTTGGGCTTGCATCATTGCGTAGATCATTTGGAACATCTGCTGCCCGTCCATAGGCTGTCCTGGTGGGAATACAGGCATTGGTGGAACGAACTGCGGAGGCGGTGGGATGTCGTCAAGCCGAAATCTAGAAGCCTGCTGATCTGCTTGGCTGCCTTGGTGAGTCGAGGGATCTCCACTCAATGGTGCCACTTCATCTTCTCCGTAGGTGGCTACCGCACCTATTAGTGTGTTTGTTGGAGTTTCGTCGTTTGCTCTTGAATCCATTATTCTGCATCAAAAATAAACTATAAGAGGCGCACAGGAATCAAGGCAAAATGCAAGAAAATTTAATTCGAATACGATATAGATATCAAGAACGTTTTCAAGCAAGTGGATGAGATCCTAAAAACTTATCATATTCTTAATGCAGGCTTGCTCGGTCCCTAAGTTGAAATCGAACAATTTAGTCGTTGACCTGCATGGGCCACCACAAAAACCATGTCATGCCCCAGTCCCAAAATACCGAGGGACCAGACGCGTGATAATGGCCAGCAGCACACACCGATGGACAAACCCAATTTAATGGTTCCATCGGGGCATGCTTAAGCTGTAATACAACAATAAGTATGTACGATAATATAAGTCACAGTCTAATCTAATCTCATCCATAATAGATAAACACAGATCCAATGCCAGAATAATGTAAATAAAATAAACTAACAAAACTGAATAAAAGTATCTCGGAGAACAATCCGAGTACAAGTCTGGTACATCAATGAAATAGACTGGAAATAAAATATCTATAAACTAAAATAAATGAGTATCTCAAGCCAATACTCAAGAGAAGTCCTCTGGTACAATCTCGTCCTCAGATCTTGGTTCTGCTCCAAGGTAGGCACCTGCTCCTGCTAATGCTAATGCTAATGCTCCGGTCCCGTATACCTCGGGATAGATCTCGTCGGCTGTACCTGGGGACATAGTCCGGATCCAGGTCCTCAGGGGACAGCAAGGTACAGAAAATACAAGCCAAAATGTATGCAGTGCAGCAATAAATGAACAGTAGGGTAAATATATAACCAGCTAAGTGATATGCAAGTGAGAGTTTTAGTCATACTCGGGCTGAGACTACTACAGGATCAGTGTCGGAGAAACCCATAGCAGTATTTTCTCGAAGGGCCAGAACTGGTGCCATAGCTCTGTGTCAGAGACTAAGACACATCCAGATTACAATATATAATATAATCAGCCTTTGATATGGTAATACTCTCCCCACCCAATGAAATCTCACGTCTTCTGTCCATGACACGCAGGATCAATACTAATGCAACAAGTCAGGATAATCTAAGCATGTAAACTATATATGTCATAAACCTGTATCCTATACAGAATCACCATGAATATCTCAGGAAGATTCTGTCTCATGAACAGTGTCAAGTGTCCTGGGTATAATGTACTTGATAAGACAAGTACGAGGATGTAAAGGGTCACGAATGTCCATCTCTAGATGACAATACACAACACCGCGTACGATGTTGGCACCCGACTATAATCGGACGCTAAGTAAGTCACACGGTCCTAGGTTAAGCATGCACAACAATGTAAAAGAATCAAGAAAAATATGTAACAAGACTGCAAAGTTTGGCAAGGTACACTTGCCTGGGGTCCTGGCTCCAACTGTAGCTCTGGTCTCAGTGTGATCTGCAGGTACTACTCCGGTTGCTGAAATAAATATCACCATTAGATTCAGAAAATATCAAATAGCTAGAAATGTTTGTCCTTAAGTCCAATTTGGACACAGGGGCAAAAATGACATTTCCGGACCAAAGCAGGGTCCACATGTGGGCCACTTTGCACCGAAAAGCGTGTCAGGGTCAAAGGTCTCCAAATTTGCCCAGCTTAGTGTCAACAAGTCAGGAACGATGATACGAACCCAACGGAACTTCCAGAATTGGATTCCGATGAGCCGATCACAAAATTGCCCGTCAAGTGGAGCCTGTGGGGCCCACGATACGCGATTCTGTCAACGTTCTCAGAATCGAACCAAACTTGGGTCACAGGACCAGCGTATCGCTACGAGTTCGATGGCACAAATTTCGTCTCGATCCGACGTGTGTACACAAAGTTACAACGTGTTCCAGAAAGGGCGGATATGGGGCGTTGTCGGCGGATACGCGTTGATTCCGGTGTGCACGCACATCCGAATCGACTTCTACGAAATCCTACACGACCGTATCAACGTCGCGCACGTTTCGGTAAAGACCGCGTGCGACCAAGTCGTCCCGTTTGGCGGGGCGCACTCAGTTCCGGGGTGAATCAGGGCGTTGTTTTTCCTGTTTTTTGATCGCGGTGTACGATCACCACAGGACGCGATGCACCGAGCGAGTTACACGGGCACCGAGAGGGTTATACAGTCTACCGTAGCAACTGACAGAACGAGAAACAGAGCTACGAGGAGAGAGAAAAGAATACCTGAACAGGGCTCCGTGAAGACCAATTTTTACGTGTTCGAGTCGTGCTTCGAGTCCACTGTGCTCCTAGGGTCTGTTATGTCCACGGCTAGGGTTTGTCGTGTCCGGGTGGCCGTGTCTGGGTCAGGGTTCCGTCGTGTCCGATCTGAGCTGCTGGATGGGGGTCGTGGCCGTACGGGGAGAGGGCTTTGGGAAGGCTGGGGGGAGGAGATCGTCGGCTGTGGCGGGCCGCGGGTCGTCGTGGTGGTCGATGGGGGAGATGGAGGCGAGGGCTCGAGCTGGGCGTGCTCAGGCGGGAAGATGCTGTGAGGTGGTTGCATGGTGGCTAGGGCACGGGTCGAGAGGGGACGCTGAGGAGTTGGGGACGATGGCGGGGAAGGAGGAAAGTTCGTCGGCGGTGAGTTAGGTCGGGGAAGGGTCGTCCAGGTACGGCGGAGATGAGGGAGCCGGCGGAGGTGAAGTCGGTCGTGTGCTGGAGGGCGGCCGGGTAGTCGGCAGGAACGGAGGCAGGTTGGTGATGGGTGGTTGGTGGAGCGGGAGGAGTTGTGGAGGTCGATGGTGGTGAGGGTTCTCCGTCGACGGGGACGACGAGAAGGGTCGACGCCGGAGGGGATCGTCGGAGGGGCTGCTGGGTGGTGCTCCAGGCGGAGCTAGGGTTTCGTCGAGGGCGGCCGGGTTCTGGAGAAGGCGGCGCTGCGCTAGGGCACGAATGTTGAGGAAGGCGGCTGCGGCTACGCGGAGTACAAGGAGTATTTATATGTCGCGTCGCCGGGTCGGAACAGTGTTTCCGACCCGGTTTGGGATTAGGGCTCAGTTCGGGTCGGGTCGGGTTGTCAGCGGGTCGGGTCGGGTTTTGGGCCCGGATCTGACCCAATAAAGAATTGGGTTTGGGTTTGCTTAGACCGGTCGGGTCAGTTTGGTTTAGTTCGGTTTATTTGAAATAAACCCAGTTTATTTATTTAATAGTTTTTAGGGCTTTAAACGGGTTTTCGGAGTCCAATAAATTCACCGAAAATTACCCTATGTCCGGTTTCTCATTTTACATAATAAAATATTATTTTCATAATATTTTAATATTAATTAATAGTAATTAAAAATTATTTAATTATCAAAAGCCTAGGTTTTAATTCCTAAAAATTCCCGAAAATTGTGAAAAATTCAAATTAAAATTTCTTGAAAAATTAGGGGGATTACAATATAGCCATCAGATATCTACTTAAAGCATAGGCGACTACGTTGGCCTTCCTTGGATGGTACCACAAATATATGTCAAAATCTTTTATCATCTCTAACCACTGTTGTTGTCTCATATTTAGCTATTTTTGTGTAAACTCTTACTTCAAGCTCTTGTGGTCTGTAAAAATCTCCATACGCTCTCCGTACATATAGTGTTTTCATAGCTTTAGAGCAAAGATGACCGCTGCCAACTCCAAATCATGGGTAGGGTAATTCTTCTCAAGAGGATATAATTGCCTAGAAGCATAGGCAATCACCTTCCTATTCTATTGCAAGACACAACTCAAACCCTTTCTTGAAGCATCACTATAAATAGTGAAATCTCCTGACACCGATGGCAACGTCAACACTGAAGCTATTGTCAATCTCCTCTTTATCTCCTCAAAAGCAACCTGACACTCCTCTGTCCAGATAAAATCTACATCCTTTCTGGTCAGCCTAGTCATCGGCTCTGCAATCCTGGAGAAGTCATGTACAAACCTCATGTAATAACATGTTATCCCCAGAAAACTCCTAATCTTTGCCACTGAATTCGGAGTAGCCCAAGACTACACTGCCAAGATCTTCTCCAGGTCAACTGAGATATCATCTCTTGTCACCACATAACCAAGTAATTCAACATTGTCAAGGAAGAATTCATAGTTCGAAAGCTTTCCATAAAGCTTCTTCTTCCTAAGAGTCTCTAGAACTATCCTCAGGTGCTCCTCATGCTCCTCTGGGGTCTTCGAATACACCAAAATATCATCAATGAACACCACCATAAACTTATTAAGATACTGGTGTAACACCTTGTTCATCAGATTTATGAATACCGCTGGGGCATTGGTCAACAAAAACAATATTACCATGAACACAAACTGGCCATACCGAGTCCAAAAAGCTATTTTCGGAATATCGTGCTTCTTCAACTTTGCCAGTTCATTATTGTTGACCCTATAGACGTGTTGAGGTATTGGCTCTGCACCTGACACAAAGTCTATAGAGAACTCAATATCTCGGTCTAGCGGCAAGCTCGGCAACTCCTCCAAAAAAATATCTATGCTATCAACAGATGTGGCAACTCCTTCTCTTCTACCATGGCTACATAGGTGGAATCATCGCCCTGCTCCGCTTCTTCTCTGGCAATCTCAAACTCTGGCTCTCCTGGCAGTCGAAACAATACCATGTCTCCATGATAATCTATACTAGCATGGTGCCTACTCAGTAAATCCATTCCAAGTATAATATCGTAGCCCGAAAGTGGCATTACGAGTAAGCACAGACTCAACTCCCGGCCTTCCAGTGTAACTCTTTGATCCTTGCAAACATCACTAACCAGAATAGTGCCACCCCCAGTCGTGATCTTGCAAGTCCTAGCTAAAGCTTCGGCCTCTAAACGATGCTTAAGAAAAAAAGATATAGATACAAAACTATAAGAATGACCAGAATCAAATAAAGCATATGGTGGAATAGAATCAAGAAGGACTGTCTGCCCTCTCTCTTCTCTTCTCTTTCCTCTTTCGATTTACATGAGCTTATTGTATAAAAGCATAAAGAAAGAGACCCTTCTGACTTTACAATGGTGTTTCCTAATGAACATCGTTGTAATTGCCATAGAGTTGTAATCAAATATTGTTGTGCATCAACAAAATGATCTGTGTTTGACCGATTGACCTATACTATGTCTCTCAAACCTCGACATGCAAAACAAGTTGACAATAAGGAGTATGATGATGACGAACATCTCTTTGCTCTAGCGTATATGGTTTCGCATCTTTTCTGTGGCGGAAGACAATCAAGACAAAATTCTTCAAGAACACCCAGCTAGAGAAAATTTGATCAACTCGTCAATTCCATTGAAGGAGTATAAAAAATACCCATTCTCGAAGATGAGAGCTCGTTCTTCGCGGGAATCCCCATTCCTCAAAATTCGAGACTGGGGGTAGCAATCTACCTGATTCTGAAACTGACAATGTAGATTCCAACTAAACAGTTCTTTCTACCAATCCCTCTGTTGTATACAGAGATATTAGCGTCTACGTATGCCATCAATGACGAACAAGACACTTCTCCATCATAAGCTACCAAAAAATGCCTCAACTCAATAGAGGCCGCTCTTAGGGACATGCACACTATGATGCAAAATATGCATCAAATAATGACAACCCAATATTCTGCTACACCAATACCTATCCAAGTAGCTCCATTCATACATGCACAATCTACTCCTGGAATAACACCTCTGCAGTATAACACAAATCCAGAAGCAATCTTAAACCAAGAGTCAGCAGCGCCGACTCTTAATCCTCTCAATATTGGGAGTGGACCTCTGTTGGTGATAATACCTGTTCAGCCAGGATCTTATCAGTCAGCTACACGACTCCGACCAGAAGATCCTCGCGAAGCTATCCGGGAGTTGCGAGCACGGGTCGATGTTTTAAAGAACAATGACCAACTCTGCAAGCTGGGGGTGAAACAACCTTATCCTTCTCATTGGGATAAAGTTCCATTCCCTCCTAAATACAAAACCCAATCAATAGTCTTGTTTGAAGGCAAGAAATCGCCGAGCCAATATATTAATTACTTCAATATGATGATTGCTCACCTGCAGACAGATGATGCTCTCCTTACTAGATTGTTCGTGGGATGCTTGTCGTCGCTCATCGACATCAAGCGATAAATGCGGAGTCTGAAATACCGGGGGCAACTTTAGAGTTGTTTGCCTCAAACGCTCTATGGAACGATGAAAGGAGGATGGAAAAAATGGATAGAGGTGGCTAGGGTTTGTGGGAAAGGAGGATATGAGAGGACAAGTCATTGTATAGAGGGAAAGATAGGGTTTGTGAATGGTCGGATTGGGGTGCCCGGCCGTATAGTGCACTGCCTGCATAAAGGGTGTCGAACTGGCTTACATCTCAACAAGCTCTAGCTCTAGGGCTTTCTAGGTCTTCATCTTTGGATGAACTCTCTTCCTTATCATACGAGGCACCCAAATTAGAATTCCCATCTGAACCCGATGAGAAATCAGTCTCAGTCGAACCAAACTCTCGAACCCGTACAGAAGTTGAGGGCTCATAGCGCCTTACGATGAAATCGGTGTTCAAAATAAGGTTTAGCTATAAAAAATAATATAGACCATTCCATACATCATATTCCTTTATAAATAAAAGATATAAATACCTTCAACGTAAGCCTTCAAAATGTGTCTCTGAGAAGCTTCAAGTGTATTTGTACAAGCTTCCAAATTTTTTTATAAACTTCTGGTGTACGAGGTGAGTCTTCATCTCCTTGCTGCGTCACCTAGATTAACATAACGTGGAGACGTGGGTCAACAAATTTGAAATGCGCTGGTGAGGGCGAGTTAACTAAACTCACCAAATCAACATGTTATTCATATAGAAGCATGCAATATTATTATGTGGTCTTTCTATCCTGTCTTAGTTCAAATTTATAGAGGATACAATAGAAAAGTAACAACATAAATGTACAACACCAAATATGATTATTCTTACCCATGGCGTCTTATTATACCTACAGAGATCTTACCATGTTCTTCCCGGTGGATTAGACATTGTAAGTGCAACAATTTAATATGTATGAGGTCACTGGAACCATAAGCCATCTTGGACTATAGCTTGGTTAGACGGTGATCCTTTCAACAGGGGTAGTGAGCCCCACCGAAAATAACTGAATCATCCGTGCTAGTGCTAGTACAGCTATCCATGTTCCCCAGGCTGAATCAGTCTCATTATCTTGATGAACATTCGAGAAACCATACCGTTGTGCATAAGTTATCCACAACCATGCAATGTCTAAAAACTAAGTTAATAAACAAAGCACGCAAAACAACTGATATTGAATGTGACTATGCAGCAATTTCTGATAGCATAGTCTAGCTACCTCAAGTTATCTTATTATAAAATCTTTACTACTCATTGCATCATTATAGATGAATCAATTCTAGCTATAACTAAAACATGATATACATTTATAGTGGACAAGCACGCAACAGTACGATCATTCCATGTTTTTATGTGACAATAAACAAGTATTCAAGTCTACTCTCTTTTATTTTGATTTTTTTATTAAGGTATATTAATCTGAATACACACAACAAGAAAGTCATTTTGATTAAGTATGAAGATGTGGAAAGAAGGGTCAAAGACATTCAAAGTTGGAGAATTGCTGAGAGAAAGAGATCTCCAACACAATGCTCATGCTTCATGACTTACACGACGACCTGCATTTGCACTAACATATGATCAATTTCTCCTCTTCTCTTTCTTCCAGAATTTGATATGAATGCGTAAGTCGAATAATGCAAACAATAAAAACTATCAAAAATATTCACGAAAATGCATTCATAAAACTAGCAGTGAAAGCATTCAACAAAATGACAGTAAAAACGGTCAAGAAAACAAGCAATAAAATATCCAAGAAAGAGACTCTTTTCGAGCGTTCTTTCCCCAGATAAGATCCACTGAATATGGGACCAGATTACGAAGAAACCAATCCATAATAAAAAAATAATCTTGATTCAATTTGTCCTGATCAACCGATACTGACAGTATTCTATAACAATGCCCCCAAAACGAGGAAAGGGGCACTACAACTTAGCCATATCAGTAAGAAATGAATATGCTACTTGTTGAATATGAAAGTGATTCCAAGGGTGAAGTCTACAAAATTGGAAAAATACACGCACTGCGTGGTTGTGAAGAAGTATATGGTGTCTTTCCAAAGTCACTCATCTTTAAGGAAGCTGTCGTTGCTCGAGCTGATTCACTCGGATATCTGCGATTCTACTATAATGCCCTAATTCGTCCAGTGCATAGGCTTATTTGTTGTACAAAGGACTTGGTTGGACTTGAATTTATGCAGAGATCTTGGTGTTTGAGGCAAAGTCTATTCTTCATGGTGGATAGTTTTGATCATTCTCTTCTTTACCTTCACACTTAATAAAAGATATTACTAGTCTATGTTTCTGTATGCCATGAGTTTGTTATTGTTAAGTAAAAAAACCTAGATAAAAGAAAGTAATATCATTGTTGATAACTTGTTGTTATAGAACATGTAATATTAAAATGTTGATATAGAATTATGTAATATAAACTATTATTATGTTATCATGTGTAATATAATGCTATTATTATGCTATTATATGAAATATAGTGTCGTTGTTATGTTTTTATATAGAATATTATACTAATATTATCAATAGGTGGATTATTGTATTATTATTTCAGAGAAAGAATTTTCAGAGAAAGGTTTGGGAACATTGAGTCGCCAAGATAGAAATCCCTGGACTGGAAGTAGGTAAATAAGATAATCCCCAGACTGGAAAGAATGAAAGTACGAGCGATTTCTCGAGGAATGTGGTAATAGTAAAGAAATATGTTGCATAGTTATTTTAGTTTATGTACCATGCATATGTTTTATAATTAACTGTTCACACATTTTCAGGGTTATGGACAACTTGTGTATAAGGTTTGGCTTTCCTCCAACGGTAGCCAAGGCACTGAGACCGATTCAGCTTAGGAGAAACATTATGGGAGGCATATTGAAGTACTAACATGAGGTACTGTGGAACCTTTTGTAGGGCTAATTACCCAGACTGAAAGGGTGCAACACAATACAGGGTAATTTAAAAACTTTCAGAGAAACTTGTTATCCGTCTCTGAAAGAGAGTCGTCTAACCCGAGATAGTCTATGATGGCATGTGGTGCCAGTGACCTTCATATAGTTAGCATGTATGCTAATATCAATTTTTTTGCAGGCCTATTGGATTGTTTGTTGGGACAAATTCACAACATACTTATATATTTTATTATGGCTAACAATTGATGTAGGGACACACTATGACACATTTGTATATTATGAATTGATAACATGGCTTATAGGAAAGGATGTTAGCATTGGGTAGAAGTCACTGTGTCGATGACACAACTATTTTTCATGTGATATCTTTTTATGAAATTGTTTACCAATGTCACCTTATGCTTTATATATATATATATATATATATATATATATATATATATATATATATATATATATATATATATATATATAAAGAAATGTTAAATGATCCCAAGCCAAGAATAAAAGACCATATAATAATTTTACATTCTCCTATATGATTATCATGTTAGTTTTAGTTGAGTCGGCTAGAGACTACGCACTAGTGCATTCTCCAGTGTCGTGACCCCCAACTCCAGATGCGAAAAGTCGCTTTGATGCATGTGTTGAGGAATTGGAACTCGTTTGGCAACTTGAAGGTGTTCGACTAGAGATGCTATCTTTTTATTTATAAAAGACATAATGTATGGAATATTGTTGATTGTATTAGTTTATGAGTTGTAAGACTTGTGACATCTTTATTGTAATAAGATATAGTATCTATAATTGAGTTACTCTTTGATCTCGATCCGTTATAAATTTTGTTCAAAATTATCAATAAAGAAAATTATTCTTGTATATCTTGTGTCTATTCTTTTTTCTTTTCTTTTTTTTGCTTATTTTTTATTACAATGACTTTGTTTTTGAGTTGTTTTATCGACCATGATTGGTCTTGTCTTTCACAATTACAATCTAGACTTATACGATATCATATCCAGTGGCGACTTTCGATTTTACGGAACTGGAATATGACACATATAAAGGTAAAATCTATTGGTGATCTTTCTTATTTTGTAACTTTTATAGATGGTTGTTTCAGAAAAGTTTAGGTCTATGCTATAAAGGCCAAGGATCATGTGTTGGCCTACTTTCAAGGAGTTTCAAGCCTCGAATGAAAGGGAGATGGGTGTAATGCCCCGCTATGCATGGTACATTGGGCTGATTTATTGGCTCGAAGGGTTTGGTTGGAATTGGATTAACACGGAGAAATCCTTCAGAAATCTATATGATCGGAACGAAAGAATAATTCGTCAAATTGTGGGTGGTTTTGGTCCTTCTCTCATTTAACTTTACACTTTAATAAGAACTTTTCTTAGTCTCTATTTATATATTCCATAACACTGCTAATGCTAAGTAAAACAACAGAGATAAAAGGGAGTAATCTTATTATTGTTAACTTGTATAAAAATATAGAATATTATAATATTGTTTACAAAATAATTAAATTATAGAAAAATATTTAGGACCGTTGAGTCGCAATTATGGAGATCAGTAGAATAGGGAGTATAAAAGTATAGTAATCCTTGGATTGGGAAGTAGGAAAGTGTAGAAAACCTTGGATTGATAAGAATAGAAGTACGGGCGATATCTCGAGGAATGGGCAAATACAAAGAGAATGCATAGTTCTTTCAAGTTTTTGTTATCATGTATATCATGTTCAAAATTACTAAGTTGCATATGTTGATCCCGAGGCTAAATAAACGATGGAAAACCACGTGGTCGAGCTCAAACGTTCACACAAAAGTTCTCACTCTGACTATTCTCGATCTCCACGAAGAACAATATATAACGATCCTATTACAACCTGCTGATACAACAATAACCAGAAATTAAACCTCTCGTTCTTTCTTGCAATCACAGTTGCAGACGGACAGAACATAGTTATAACTCAAAGATGAGAGGAGGAGGAAGAAGAAACTTTGCTTGCTGGGGTGATAAAAATCACCGTTGCTCAAAGCAAGATTTGCCCCCACACGATCTGCTTTCAGGAACCAGCAAGTTCTCAAAGGACTTCTGGAACGCTCGCAGTCACCTCATTCTGAACTCGCACGAACACCCTAGACTCCAATGGTGGTGGCAGCAATAACTCTCTTTATATCCTAATTTTTGAAGTAAGTTCTCAAAGGGGCAGGAAGAGAGTAAGAGAGTATTTATAGAGAGAGGGTAAAAATTTTAGCCGCCCAACAGTTACGGAAAGATAGGAACAAATTAATTACGAATTCCGAAAAGATAGGCACGAATTAATTTCAAATCCCACAAAAAATGGATCTGAATAACATACCATCTCTCTCCATAACCGTTCAAATATATCTGCAACAGCAACAATGCATGTGACCGCCCATGAGTGAGTGCATCAAATGTACACAAGCGCCGATGCTGACGTGCTAAGTGCAAAGTGCGCCAACAAAGCGCCACTTTGCGCCCTTGTGTCCGAGCCCGAGTCCGAGTCGCTAAGCCCCTTTGGGGCTTAGCTCCTATGGAATAAATTCTAAGAGAATAACAAAAAGCATAAATGCTTTCATTGATGAGTTAATCTATTTTTCTTTTAGGAAAATACCTCCACATGGCACCCATGTGCCCCACCACACCCCATGTGCACACCTCAACTCATACAAAGTATTATATTGAGATGTCTACTTGGTGGTATAGCCAATATGGGATTATTTTTACTAGTCCAAAGGAAACAATACCAACAATATATGCCTAAATATGCCTATATTGTCGTAGACAACTTATACACGAGGCTTTAGTTCCTCGAACAGTATATGTGATCATATAACTGATTCGGCCATCTAGGAGGAAAATAAATAACTAGTGCAGACATACAAGCACATGTAATTTAGGACTTTTAGTATGGCTCGATATCTGAACTGAAAGGATCACAGTCTTACCATTAATAGGCCAAATTGGTGCATCATCAGTGACCGTCATATAGTTAGGCTACATGCTAATGACAACTATTTTGCAGGGCTAATACTTATTTGCAGGGACGAACTCATAACACATTTATATATTATGAATGATAATATTTGTTTACAAGGACAGACTCATAACACACTTATATATTATGAATGCTGACACTTGTTTTGTAGGAAAGATACTAACCTTAGATAAGATTCAGTGTGTCAGTGACACACACACACACACACACACACATATATATATATACACACACACACACACACACACACACACACATATATATATATATATATATATATATATATATATATGAATTGTTAACCGGCTCTAGAGAAAGAAGAAAGATCACATAATATTTTACATAATTTTGCATCATTACTATTTTGGTTTAGGTCAAAACAGTTAAGATCGCTCACCAGTGCATTTTCCAATGTGCTGACCCCCTCCCCCACAAGTGCGGGAGTCGCTTGGATGTTTTGAGGCATTGGAGCTAGTTTGACATCTTGAAGTTATTTTTATGAAAGATGTTATATTTTTTGTTTATAAAAGAAATAATGTATGAAACATTATAAATCAATTATATTTTGAGTTATAAGTCATGTAACATCATTCATCGTAATAAGATCCGTTGTTTGTACTCGAGTTATTTTTTTTTTTTGGCCATAGAGTCAAAATTCTACTGCAAATTAATAATAAAGAGAATCGTTTTCATATATCTTGTGTCTATCAACTTTTGTAATTATTTCTCCTGTAATGACTTTGATTTTAAGATATATTATCAATAGTGCTTGTTCTTTCCTTATATTACAATTAAGACTTGTATGACATCATGTCTAGTGTTTACTTTTGGTTCTGCAGACCCGAGACATGACATAATGGTATCAGAGCACTATTAACTTTCTTCGACCCTTAATTTATTCTCTTCAATACTAAGTTGCTTCCGTAATCAAGAATCTTTTGATCCTCTCCTTGATGTTTTGCTGAAAGTTCCATGCAATAAGTCTATACATATTATAACTCTAATATGGGTATTTTGTTCTATAACGATGGCTTCAAAGAGAAATAGCAAATTGTTTGAGAGGACTATATGACAATACGTTTGAAAAATGATAATTGAAATGTTGGTTGATCAAGGGAATATCAGTAGAGATACTGAAGTAAATTATGAATATTGTTATTGTACGATTGGAAGGAAGTATGCCAAAACTTCAATGAATAAAAATAAATTAAGCTGCTCAAGTGGAATGGTTACAATTTTATTTCAAGTGATTGTCGAGTGACAAAAAAGTGGTTGTTATATTCATGGTCATTGGGGCCACCATGGTAAGGATTGTCTGGTATAAGATACTGACTCAGTGTGTGGAGAATAAATATTTGTGTGCTAAGTGGATTATTTCTTTGAGTGGAGTATTATTTATCCCTAGTGGTGTATGCTTAATTCGTGATATCTATATCGACAAGCCTATTAGTATTGGATGGGGTAGTGCGAGATCTCAGTTTAGAGTTAATGCTAGTTAGATACGATTATGTCCCTTGTTGAATTGGTTTGGATGATCAATTTTTTTTATCGGATTAAGATATTATTGGACAAGAATTCAAATTTATGAAAAAAATGGTTTGGCTGAGAAAACAATATGGAATGTGTATTAAATTATGGCTTGAATCGATTGGATTAAGTTTTAAGTTGAGTTGAAAGACCTAGTAGTATAATCAAGTTTATTTGGAGCATATATGAATGACCCTAAAGCATCTAGGACTTTTATTGGTCGATAACCTAAGATAGTCTAAGCTGATTTGTTCTTATGTGTGGAATAAGTTGCTTTTATATGTAGTTTGGCAGATAGTATTGGTTGAAACAAATTTGAGTTTAGCGAATGGATGTTTCTCCTAGTTACACGTATAATTGATTAGACTGAGGTGTATCAAAAATTAACATATATTGACTCGTGGATATGATGGCTGGATGAACAATAATTGTATAATATATTAAATTATTGAATTTTATTATCATGTTGGATTCTAGCTATATGGAGTATAAATAGATTAAATGGTAGTAATGGAGTTTTCTATGACTTGATTAGGTAACACTGAGCATGACATGGATAGATATTAGTTAAACTCGGTTTAGTGAATGTTGATTTTTTT
This sequence comes from Iris macrosiphon, assembly GCA_036927795.1. NCBI lineage: Eukaryota > Viridiplantae > Streptophyta > Magnoliopsida > Asparagales > Iridaceae > Iris > Iris macrosiphon. The sequence continues at coordinate 125,943,132 of JAYESA010000003.1, read as the reverse complement.
AATTAATTTAATAGATTCAGAGTGACAAAATTGATAGATTATTAAAAAAAATTGAGTCGACCTATAATTTGGCTGGAATTTGATTTGTAAGATTGAAATAATTGGTGACTGCGAGAATTGTCTTAATATATTGATTGATTTTACGTTAATTTTAACTATACTAGTAAATTGGAAGCATAGACATTGAGTACATATTATATTGGAATTTGAGAGTAAGTTGTGATTGATGGATTACCTAAAAGGTAAATTAAGATTTACGACTTAGAAATGGTAATTGAGATTTACCACTTATGATTTGGTAAAGTTTACTGTATGATTTAGGATTTGGACTAGATTACTTGGACTGATTTCATCGATTATGATGTAGACGAGGATAGTTATTGGGTGTAGTTAATTACCCTAGGAAATGATTTTACTAGATAGACTTTGATCCTTGGATCTTTGATTATGCTTATGTTAGCGAGCTGGTTGGTGTTGGTTTAGTAGCTCCCCCCCGGGTTGTCACGACCCGCACCCGGATATTCGGGCACGAGTGCGTGGGCACGTCCAGCCTACGCCGCAGTGTCGGCGGTAGTACGCTGTCTAGGGCATCTCCACAATTAAATTAACTCTAGCTTATTCACAGTAATTAAACAGACAAGGAAATAAAAGGAAATGCTGAGATTTTATAACCAGAAAGTGACAATCAGATCCAGAGTTATTACAAAATCAGAAGTTAAATCGGGGACAAACCCGATTACTAAGATGAAAGGAAAACAAATAACTAATGCTAACTACTCTGCAGGAGTAGTCTCCTGCGTGGGAACCGGCTCTGCAACTGTATCACCTGCTGCCTCATAGGGGCCATAATAGGTGGGGGCAAGGTTCTCATCATCGCCTAAAGCAACGGATCCAGTCAGGAAAGGAGCAAAGTACACAGTGCACAACAAGATTAAACTAAATATTTATGACAATTAGATTGAGTATCATATTGAGAATATGTATAAAAGAAACAACAATATCTCAGAGTTAATGCTATAAACAGGAATATGAGAAAGCAGAAATAAATGAGACAGGAAATGAAACTACTACAGTCAGCAAGAACTATAAAAAGATCCAGAAACTATCTGTGTGAACTTGTGTTTATTTTAGAATACATAGTTGGCATGTAGGGGTTTATAAGGCTAATCCGGCTTTCATAAACGGCTATTAAACAGGGATAATCGAGATCCGGCTGAGAGTACAGTCGCGTACCAACAGCTATTAAACACGACAGGGGAAAGGGTAAACTACATGCCTTCTAGTATTCTCCCATCCGACATAAAAAAAACAAGACATAAAAAACCAGTATTCGAGACATGAAATCCAGTGTTCTAATACTACGTGTAATCATTAAGGGTACTAGTAGAGCAGGAAATTAATTATCATAATATAAAGATTTAAACTTGAAGTGCAGGTACTTGCCTGTTGTTTGGATCCAGTTAATTGTACGTCGGGAAAATATTCCAGAGATGAGTCCAGATGCTGAAATAGACATTACCATCATGTTCAGAAGATGTCAAATAGCTAGAAACGCCTGTTCTTGGGTCCAATTTGGAGACAAGGGCAAAAATGGCAGTTTCGGGTCAAAACGGGGTCCGCCGGTGGGCCCGCTTTGCACCAAAAAACGCGTCAGGGTCAAAAGTCTCCAAATTCACCAAACTTAGTGTCAACATGTCAGGAACGCTGATACGAACCCAACAGAACTTTCAAATTGAATTCCGATGAGCCGATCACAAAATCGCCCGTCGAGCGGGGCTTGTGGGGCCCACGACACGCGATTTTGTCAACGTTCTCAGAATTGAACAAAACTTGACTCACAGGACCAGCGTATCGCTACGAGTCCGATGGCACAAGTTTCGTCTCGATCCGAAGAGTGTACAAGAAGTTAGGGCGAATTGCAGAAAAGTCGGATACGGGGCGATGTCTGCGGATACGCGTTGATTCCGGTGTGCACGCACGCCCGAATCAGCTTCCGCGAAATCTCACACGTCAGTATCGACGGTGCGCACGTATCTGTGAAGACCGCGCGCGACCAAGTCATCCCGTTTGGCGGAGCGTACTCAGTTCCGGGATAAAACAGGGTCTGGTTTTTCATGTTTTTGGATCGCGGTGTGCGATCACTACAGGACGCGATGCCCCGAGCGGTTTTTTCGGGCACCGAGAGGGTCATACAGGCTTCACAACGCAATTTACGGAATTGAAAATGGGGCAGCGAGGAGAAAGATATGAGTACCTGAACAGGGCTCGAGAAACCAGGATTTTTCGTGTCAGTGTCGTGTCCGACACGCCGACACGACGAATCGGGAATTAGGGTTAGGGTTAGGGTTAGGGTTTTCTGGACACGGCGTGGGGAGGCCGGCCGGAGGAGGGTGGCGCCGCTGCGGGGGAGGCCGGCCGGGGGCTGGCGGCTGCGACGGCGGGGTCGAGGGCGGCTCGGGCGTCCGGTGGAGCTGCGGTTGAGTTGGGGGGGCCCGACGTCGGCTGAGGGGGAGGAGGAAGAAGGAGACGAGGGGGGAGGCTGGGGCGAAGTTGTCCGGCGGCGAGGCGGCCCACGGAGATGGCTGTGGTGGCGGTGGATGTTTAGGGTTCCGGCAAGGGTGTTCGTGGTGGCCGGGGGGTTCTCGGGGGGGGGGGGGGTTTAAAGGGGGTGGCGAGGCGAGGGGCTCCGGGCAAGGCGGCGGCCAGCGCGGGGGCGGGGCGCGTGGCCGCGTGCAGCGCCGGGCGCGGGGTGGCCGGCGTGGGACGCGGGCGGCCGGGAGACTCGGGACGATGGAGAATGGGGAGACGGGTCTGCGGGCTAGTGGGTTCGGGTCGGGTCCGGGCAGACCCGACCCGACCCGGTAAGGGGCGGGCTGGGCCGCGAGCCGGGCTGGGCTGAAAATGGCCGGAGTTAAAATATAAATAATAATAATAATAATAATAATAATAATAATGTTAATTAATTAATTAATTAATTAACAAATAAATAAATAAATAGTTTTTAGGTAATTAAAAATAGGTTCGGGGTCCAAAAAATTCCAAAAAATTACCCTAAGTCCTGTTTTTCATTTTACACCCAAAAGTATTATTTCCATGATATTTTAATATTATTTATTAATAATTAAAAATTATTTAATAATTGAAAACCCTGATTTTAATTTCAGAAAATTCCCAGAAAATTCCAGAAAATTATGAAAAATCCTAATTTTAATATTTTTGAAAAATCAGGGGCTTACAATCTACCCAACTTATAAAATTTCGTCCTCAAAATTTAAATTATGGCAGGGTTCTCTCTGTCCAAACTCACTTGATTATAGTCTAACGGGTTTCTCTTAGGTGGACATTGCGATCGCTACCCAACTTAGAATTTTACCCATATATCCTCTAAGGTTGTACAACTAGTAAGGCTAGGTCTCAACTTAATAAATCCTGGTATTGAATCTTTAAGTCTTTAACACAAACACACCACCTATGGTATTCTCTTAGTCATAGAGGTTATCATCAATTCGACCGGTCTGAGGGGTACATCTAGCACTACAAATCAAACTTATACCAAACATAGGATTTTATCTTTCCGAAATAAGGGAAGACGAGGATCAAATAATAAAGAGTTTAAGGGCGAGGTGGTAGAACAGAGGTATAGGGATCAAGGCGTTTAAGAAATTCTAATAGGAATTGTCAGGCGGTTATGGATTGAGATTCTATTCTGGTAATCATTTATTCGCATGCTCGTATTAGTACAGTTATGTAACTGATACGATATGCTCGGACGTATTTAGGGGTAAGTATACTAGTCAACTATATATCTCAATCCACGTAAAGTAGTCGTGCGAAGTGCGAATCAAAATGCACTAAGGTTGATCAGACCGTAGTACACTGATTCTGAATAGACACTTGTATTAGTGGGGTTGATCAGGCCTCAATAATACATGTGTCATGAACAAGCCCGAAAAAGGGTAAGCTCGCAAAACTAGGCTATAAAATAGCAGCATAAGTCAAGTTCAGCAAAATTAAGTGCGCTAGATGATGATGAAAAAGGAGGTACAAAATTATTGAAGTTCACAGAATAACACAAAATAAGCACAATAGCAAAAGCCTCTAAAACCTCTACAGTTATCAAATTTAAAAGCATACTAGGTTAAAGTTCAAAATTACTAGGTTGGGGCTGAGGTCACGAACCAATAGGCACGAAAACAATACTAGAAAAGGTATCTACGAATCACTTACGCGCATTAGCTGCTTCCAGAGTTTGCGCGTTCTCCACGGTCATCACGTAAGCTTTTCCGCATCCTGGAGCAGCGAGACAGTCCCTCACTTGATGTTCTGTTGAGCCGCAGTAGAGGCAGGCACCTAGCCTCTTTCTGCAGACTTGCCAAATGTGACCTGGTTTTTGGCAAAAGTTACAAGCGGCAGCTTGTTGGTTCTGTCCTTGAGCCTGGTGTTGGGGTGCTGGAGCTCGAGGGAGAGGACGCTGAGTTTGCTGCGGGGCCCTCTGCTGTTGTTGTTGAAATGGGTGTTTGTGGGGTCCCGTATTTCCGGTATCTCTCTCTCGCTTTAGTTTATGCCCCATGTCTCTCTCAACGCCTTGTGCCACGCTCAAGATTTCCTCGTAGGTGCGAGCTCGGCTAGTGGTGACAGCAAGGCGAATATCCGGAGACAGCCCCTTCTTGAATCTACGGGCTCTGTCCTCCGGGGTACGAACCATATACTCCGCAAAGTGGCTCAACCTGCTAAATTCAGCAATGTACTCTTCAACAGATAGGTTACCTTGTTCCAGTCTCTCAAATTGGCTTTCGAGATCTTCCCGAGCCACTTCGGGATAGAATTTCTCCTTGAATAGCCTCTTGAAGTCCTCCCAGGTAAGGTCAGGAGCAGATAGTTGAGGTTCGTCCCTAAACCAGGTCCGAGCTATGTCGAACAGTTGCAGGCTTGCGGACTCCACTTTGAGATCATCAGGGACCCGAGCAGTCTTCAGGAGTCGCTCTACGTTCTCTATCCATTCATCGGCATAGAGAATGCCTTCAGTTCCATAGAATTCCACGGGGTTTAAGGTTCTTAAAGTCCTTGGCACTTCCTGGCCTCTTTTGTGGTGACTCCTGGGTCCGAAGAGCTTCTGAAAGGCTGGTCCGTAGCAGGGCAGTTTGTTCCTTCTGGGATTCCACTAGTCCCTAGCTGTGCCCCATCCAGAGTAACTGCCAGAATAAATGGAGGTGGAGGGAGGGCAAGAGTTTCGGGCACAGTCTGCTCAGCTGGTTCTGATGTGCCTCCTACTGTGTTCCTCGTCTGAACCATTCTGAAAGATTAAGGGGTAGGAAGATTAGAATAGATTACCTGGAAATCAAGGGCGATAGGAAAAATTGACTAGGACCGATATCAAGATTGGAAGTAAAGATCCTATTCTGTGAATGAGCTTTTATCCTAAAATCCTCAATCTTGTTGCAGGCCTGTTCGGTCCCTAAGTTGGAACCGAACAATTTAGTCGTTTGACCTGCATGGGCCACCATAAAAATGTGTCACGACCCGCACCCGGATATTCGGGCACGAGTGCGTGGGCACGTCCATCCTACGCCGCAGTATCGGCGGTAGTACGCTGTCTAGGGCATCTCCACAGTTAAATTAACTCTAGCTCATTCACAGTAATTAAACAGACAAGGAAATGAAAGGAAATGCTGAGATTTTATAACCAGAAAGTGACAATCAGATCCAGAGTTATTACAAAACCAGAAGTTAAATCGGAGACAAACCCGATTACTAAGATGAAAGAAAAACAAATAACTAATGCTAACTACTCTGCAGGAGTAGTCTCCTGCGTGGGAACCGGCTCTGCAACTGTATCACCTGCTGCCTCATAGGGGCCATAATAGGTAGGGGCAAGGTTCTCATCATCGCCTAAAGCAACGGATCCAGTCAGGAAAGGAGCAAAGTACACAGTGCACAACAAGATTAAACTAAATATTTATGACAATTAGATTGAGTATCATATTGAGAATATGTATAAAAGAAACAACAATATCTCAGAGTTAATGCTATAAACAGGAATATAAGAAAGCAGAAATAAATGAGACAGGAAATGAAACTACTACAGTCAGCAAGAACTATAACAAGATCCAGAAACTATCTGTGTGAACTTGTGTTTGTTTTAGAATACATAGTTGGCATATAGGGGTTTATAAGGCTAATTCGGCCGTCATAAACGGCTATTAAATAGGGATAATCGAGATACGATTGAGAGTACAGTCGTGTACCAACAGCTATTAAACACGACAGGGGAAAGGGTAAACTACATGCCTTCTAGTATTCTCCCACCCGACATAAAAAAAACAAGACATGAAAAACCAGTGTTCGAGACATGAAATCCAGTGTTCTAATACTACGTGTAATCATCAAGGGTACTAGTAGAGCAGGGAATTAATTATCATAATATAAAGATTTAAACTTGAAGTGCAGGTACTTGCCTGTTGTTTGGATCCAGTTAATTGTACGTCAGGAAAATATTCCAGAGATGAGTCCAGATGCTGAAATAGACATTACCATCATGCTCAAAAGATGTCAAATAGCTAGAAATGCCTGTTCTTGGATCCAATTTGGAGACAAGGACAAAAACGGCAGTTTCGGGTCAAAACGGGGTCCGTAGGTGGGCCCGCTTTGCACCAAAAAATGCGCCAGGGTCAAAAGTCTCCAAATTTACCAAACTTAGTGTCAATAAGTCAGGAACGCTGATACGAACCCAACGGAACTTTCAGAATTGAATTCCGATGAGCCGATCACAAAATTGCCCGTCGAGCGGGGCCTATGGGGCCCACGACACGCGATTTCGTCAACGTTCTCAAAATCGAACCAAACTTGACCCACAGGACCAGCGTATCACTACGAGTCTAATGGCATAAGTTTCGTCTCGATCCGACGAGTGTACAAGAAGTTAGGGCGAATTGCAGAAAAGTCGGATACGGGACGATGTCCGCGGATACGCGTTGATTCCGGTGTGCACGCACGCCCGAATCAGCTTCCGCGAAATCTCACACGTCCGTATCGACGGTGCGCACGTATCTGTGAAGACCGCGTACGACCAAGTCGTCCCGTTTGGCGGGGCGTACTCAGTTCCGGGATGAAACAGGGTCTAGTTTTTCCTGTTTTTGGTGTGCGATCACCACAGGACGCGATGCCCCGAGCGGTTTGTCCGGGCACCGAGAGGGTCATACAGGCTTCACAACGCAATTTACGGAATTGAAAACGGGGCAGCGAGGAGAAAGATATGAGTACCTGAACAGGGCTCGAGAAATCGGGATTTTTCGTGTCCGTGTCGTGTCCGACACGCCGACACGACGAATCGGGAATTAGGGTTAGGGTTAGGGTTTTCTGGACACGGCGTGGGGAGGCCGGCCGGAGGAGGTTGGCGCCGCTGCTGGGGAGGTCGGCCGGGGGCTGGCGGCTGCGACGGCGGGGTCGAGGGCGGCTCGGGCGTCCGGCGGAGCTGCGGACGGAGCTGCGGGTGAGTTGGGGGGGGCCGACGTCGGCTGAGGGAGAGGAGGAAGGAGGAGACGAGGGGGGAGGCTGGGGCGAAGTCGTCCGGCGGCAAGGCGGCCCACGGAGACGGCTGCGGTGGCGGTGGATGTTTAGGGTTCCGGCAAGGGGGCTCGTGGTGGCCGGGGGGTTCTCGGGGGGGGGGGGGGGTTTAAAGGGGGTGGCGAGGCGAGGGGCTCCGGGCAAGGCGGCGGCCAGCGCGGGGGCGGGGCGCGTGGCCGCGTGCAGCGCCTGGCGTGGGGTGGCCGGCGTGGGACGCGGGCGGCCGGGAGACTCGGGACGATGGAGAATGGGGAGACGGGTCTGCGGGCTAGTGGGTTCGGGTCGGGTCCGGGCAGACCCGACCCGACCCGGTAAGGGGCGGGCTGGGCCGCGGGCTGGGCTGGGCTGGAAATGGGCCGGAGTTAAAATATAAATAATAATAATATTAATAATAATAATAATAATAATAATAATAATAATAATAATAATAATAATAATAATTAATTAACAATTAAATAAATAAATAGTTTTTAGGTAATTAAAAATAGGTCCGGGGTCCAAAAAATTCCAGAAAAATTACCCTAAGTCCTGTTTTTTATTTTACACCCAAAAGTATTATTTTCATGATATTTTAATATTGTTTATTAACAATTAAAAATTATTTAATATTTGAAAATCCTGATTTTAATTTCAGAAAATTTCCAGAAAATTCCAGAAAATTGTGAAAAATCCTAATTTTAATATTTTTGAAAAATCAGGGGCTTACACGGGTTAAGTTAGAATTCCTTAGTTTTGTTGGGTAAGGTTTGACCTTAGAATATGAAGTGGGTGCAATGATTTCTAGTTGTCCGTTGGTGATGAGTTATCGTGATATTTAAGTGGGTTTATGAGTTAGTTAGCCTTAGTGGTTTGGTAATTGTTCCAATGTTGAGAGTTAAGGATCGATATGATGACCTTGAGAAAAATTTGTCTAGGTAGTTTACGATAAGAATATAGATAAGATAGCGATATTGGGAGGTATGCCCAACAAGTGATTAGTTTGTGAACTTTTTATTATTTTTTTACGATTGGGATAACAAAATTGTATTTGGATTTAGTGGCTTAGATTTCTTATTATTGATTTTTCTTAGTTGATTATACTTAAGTGGATGTCACAGATAAAATTTTCTTGACAAATTGGATTCTGATTCAAAAAACGTGCGTTTGGAAAAGTAATTGATAATAAAGTTATACTTTGATTAAATTTAGCTTAGTTTTGGATTGACCTCCCATGAGGTAACATTGTTTTCTGCACAAGCTGAAAAAAGTGGATTAGCAATAAAATCTCTGCTTCGATTGTATTGTCATAAGAATTTGGTTGAAATGATTAGGCTTTGGCTAATAGAATAGATTTAATTTTGATAGTTTAAGATTTCCTAATTAGTGAGATGGATATATTTTTACATGTTGATCAGCTAGTTACAAATTGAGATTGACCTTGAAAATTAATTAATGACGATTTTATATCTTGGTTGAAAATTTGGAGATTGTGGATGATATATTTTAAGTTGATAAATCTAGGTTGAATTGTAAATCTTTTGGGTGTTGGTGAGACTTCGATTAGTGAAACAAAAAATTAATGTTTGTTTGTTGGATCATGACATGGATGTTACTAAATTTAATTTTGGATGGTTTCTTTAGAATTTGAAGTGAGAATGAAATTGGACGATGTTAACATAGATTGACATCATATTTAGAAAAGTGCAATTGTTTATGGGTAGTAAGTGATACAGATTTGGTCAATTGTAATGGATGATGGAAAGTGAATTGGTTCAATGGTAAGTTCCGAGATAGTTGGATTCTTTCACACCTGAGCATCGATGTATAATTGAGATTTGGACTTTGACGAAGTCAGGTTTGACAATTTGGTTGATAATTGAATTTGACCTCTCAATGATAGTTTGGATCATTTAAGGTGATTCCTTGTTTACTTTGTATTTAGTTTCCATTGTATTTAAAGAGTTATGGGATCTGTGATCCGTGTGGATGGATAGAGGAGTTTGTAAATGAGTCGATGTATTTTTTTTATTCCATTAAAAAAGGATTTTGAGATTAACTCTGATCGTCCCGTGGTTTTTTTTCCGTCATAATTTTCTACCTAAAAAAATATTGTGTTTTGTGTTGTGCTCTTGTGTAGATTTTGACGTAATTGGTTTGTACAATTTCTTCCATCCTCACCAAATTCTATTGATTTCGCGTCCGTTCCCAACAGAATGTTACACTAGTTACGTGTGCAACTCATCTTGAATGTTCACTAAGTTCTATGCTATGTATAATGATAATTTGTAAGCTGTAGATTTATTACATTAATTGGATCAGACTAATTGGACCAAGGTGCCTCAACCAAATAAAATTTCAAGTCTAATTCAATTTCTTTTTTTTTTTTCACAAAATCGATGTACACCAAAACATGTGTTAGTTTATTAATATAAAATTCCTTAATATCTTTAGGTGATAAGACCTTTCTTAGGTGACAATATGAGAAATAGTTTTGAACTGTTGGATTTAAGTGATGGTTAGCAAATTTATTATAAAATTTATAATTAACAAAATTAAATAAATAAATAAGTAATTAATATACATATAAATTAAATTTATAATTATTTTTATAAAATAATTTATTAATATATTAAAATAAATTAATTATTATTATAAATTCTACTTATTATTCTTATTATAATTGGTTAAATTTTAATTAATATGTGAATTAAAGTTAATATAATTTAATTTATTAACTAATTTTATAATAATTAATAAATTAAACTAATTTAAAAAATATTGAATTTAAAACAAAATTTATTTTAAAATCAATTTTACAATTTCTTTCAAAATTAATTAATAAATTAAATTAATAATAAACTTAGACTAAAATTAATTTTATTTGTGTGTGTGTTTGGAAAAGATAATTTTATTGCTATGTGAAATTACACCTCCATCACATCTTTCATATTATACTATTTGTATCATATTCGATATTATGCAGAATTTCTATTTGGATAGTACTCGGATTTTCAAATATCCGTTCCTCTCCCTCAATATGTACCAGACACTAGCTGACGGTCTGATCCGTTCTTGCTTGAACCTCCATGTATTAAGCGGCTTATACCTTCTCATTTCTTCCCAAAGTTGCATGCATCTCCCACCTCACTCGCTCCACTATGCTTTGGTGTTCCGGCCACGAGTCAAACCATAGATGAGTGTCAACTCCTCTTCTAATTTCTTCCCTGGAAATCATCGGCTTAACTTTGCTCCTATATTGCAAAATTATCTTGTATGTAACTGAAAAATTATTATTCGAATTTGTACACAAAAGTTTTGACTCTTCCAGGTACCTGATCCGCATCCAGGTAGCCAAGGGCGGAGCCAAGATTTTAGGCTACCCCGGGCTGAACTTTAAGTATCCTAAAAAAAGTTTAGAACACAAAAATTTACTTTCTTTTTCAGCTCAAGGTCAGGCACGAATAGCTGAAGCAATTTAAGTAGAGAATGTATTTTAAAATGGAAGGCACAAATATGAAATGCAGATGATGCAAAGTAGAAATATTAGTTGTCAAAATATGAAATATCTTCAAGCGGAACCAATAAAATTAAAATATCTCAAGAAAAGAAAGAAGTAATGAATCAACATCTGAATAACAATATATAATTTTTTTTTTTTGTTGCCACAGATTGTGGCATGCGTAAGGCTTTGAGATATATAGACCGAACAATGTCAGCCATTTTCCATTTCTTAACGTTGTATCATCCAAAATTCTTGGCTTGATGTCCACAGTCTTCGAATTGATTGTCACATAAAATACATCAAATATATAATTCAGAAATGTATGTTGATAAAGAAAACCAATTACAACACAAAATTTGAGATGAACCATGCTACCCATTGGAACAGTTGAAGTATTCTATAAGATGAATTAAAATTAGCAGATAAATGTCCAGAAATATTTGATCTAGTGCTTAGAAATATTTTGTCAAACAGTTGATGTTCATCTGTCACCTTCCATTCACTACTAAACCTTTTGATCAAAATAGTGTAGGTAACCATAGTCATCATGAACAGATATTTGTAACCATATTCAAGTTCCAGGTAGTCGTAGAGGATAGGGAGCTCGGGAATGGCTGGGCTTCTCTTGATTGGGCTCACATCCAGAAGGGGAGAGGAGAAGAACGAAGTAAAGCTGGAAGGAGGAGGATAAGAGAAACAGTAGTCGTACCTATTACTCGCCTACAAGTGCTTCCTTTTATCCCAACTTTGACGACATCGATAAAGTCCGCCTCTGCGACAAAGTAGACTTAAAATGGTGAAGGAGAGAGCTGGTTGTGGAAGGTTGGGTGGACTGGAGTAGAGTTTTACCTATATAACAGTACTAAAGTATGGACAGAATTTTACCTAAATATTAAAAAAAAAATGTTGGCTGGGGTGGTTGGCTGGGCTGAAGCCCACCCCAGCCAACCAATAGATCCGCCCTTGCAGGTAGCCCATAGTAATCTCTCTTCATTGAATTTTCATGTAAGCCTCAGCCCAGTTGTGTCATGTAGAGTGAATAACGAGCGCAGGCCCACACCTCCCTCATCTTTTGGTCGACAATAGCATAATAGTCTACAACCAGAATACAGATGGTTGTAATGACCGATCGCGTCAGTTTAATTCTTTCCTCAAACGAGAGCTTTTAGACTTGCGACCCCTTTATCCATTTATGAACATATTCCACCATGGATTGAAACTCCAGTGCACGAGCATAATTCACTGTCAACGGTAACCCCAAATACTCCACTAGCAAGCACCCTTTTTCAATTTGAAGCATCTCTTTGAGATCATCTTGGTTTTGGCAGTGTGCATTAAATAAATCTTACTCTTTTCTCTGTTGAGTTGAAGCCCCGACAATGATCCGAATTCATTCATAATCTGCACCATAGCATTTAGACCCCGATTTGATGGGACCAAGAATAATAATAAATCTCTGCATATATGAGATGAGAAATTGTAGGTGAAACCTCATTGTGTAGTGGAACAAATCTCTTTATGTGCATCGCAACATCCATCAGGCATGTGAAATACTCAATTACCAATGTAATCAGGTACAGAGATAATGGATCTCCATGTTGCAACCCACGATTGCTCCTGAAGAACACATAAGGTTGTCCTTTTAATGAGTATTGAGAATGTAGGAGTAGAGATACATTCGCGAATCATGTCAACCCATATAGGGTCGAAACCAATTGCCAACATAATATGGAAAATAAAGAACCCATATATATATATATATATATATATATATATATATATATATATATATATAAAGAGAGAGAGAGAGAGAGAGAGAGAGAGAGAGAGAGAAAAGGGGGGGGGGGGGAGAGAGAGAGAGAAGGGATCAAGATTCTCTCATTTTTGTATCCTCTAAGCATCTTCCTACTCACACTATTGGATGGTGCTTTAAGTAATCTAATCTTAACCGTTGATTTATCAACGATTAAGATTATATAACTTAAAACATATCTAACGAATGTGAATAGGGAGATGCATGAGGTGCAAAAATTATGAAAATATTTATCCTCTTATATATATATATATATATATATATATATATATTTCACTTGAATACCCTTTTTGCTCAAGAGTTCCTTTTGTTACAACACATCAATGTTATGTCGATGACATATGGTGACATTTAAGAGCGTTCCAATTTTTTTTCAAAACTTTCTAATTCATCATTGGAGTGAATTGCTTTCAACAACGGGTTGTTCTAACCATCCCAACATACAGTTCTACATTCCTTAGCTTTGCTCTATCTAGCAACTTTGTTACTTAAAAGTCTTGTAATTTCAACTGCTAGACTATTTAGCGGATCATTCTGTAAGCAGCTTGACTACACTTTAATAGTGATTTCAATTGCTTCAATTCTTCCCTAACAAGCTTGACTTGCACACAAAATGAGTTTAATCTTCATTCACAGACTCGTACATATATTTTGGAATTTCCACAATATATATATATATATATATATATATATATATATATATATATATATATATATATATATATATATATATATATATAGCTAGCTCGGTCGGACTCTACTGGATTGAGGGTCAAAAAGTGGGTTTGGAGTTTTATTCAAACCCCAGCAGTAGATGCAGTTATGAAAAAGAAAATTTAGTACAATAAAAGTTCATCATAAGTTACCAGCAACGTTTGAGTATGCATAATAAAGCTTAAGCTACAGTTCTTGCAAACCAAAAGGCCACTCAAGGTGGATAGTTTACTAATGAACACTCTTAATCCCGAGGCGGATCAAAGATGGTAGAACGCGGACCATAGCAGAGTTACAAGCGAGACCCGAAGGTCCGCTCTCATTGGAATCCAAGTTGTTGCCGAAATCAGAGATTCACACAAGAGTTCCTCATCTAATATATCGCGATTCCAACAAAGCATGAACCAAGAACAAGTTACAAACAAACTCCGAAGATAATAAAAATTACAACAAGCAACAAGAAAATATTCTTCTCTTTGCGTTCGCAGACGATACAATGAGAAAAAATGAAGCAAAGAGAAATGCTGAAGAAAAAGCTCCTTGCTGGAATGGTCAAAACCACCGTTGCTCAAATCAAGTTTTGCCGTACAGACGATCTGCCCCCAGGAACCAGCAAGTTCACAAATGAACTTCTGGAACGCTCAATGTCACCTTCGAAAAACACTCGAAAAATACCATGTGAGAGGGAGACACTTTGGGCCGCATATGGTCTGGTGTTCTTGGTTTTTCCATCTGTCTTTTCTCCCTTCAAATAAAAGAGGAGGTCCTCTACATATAGAGAAAAACAGCACCTATGCGGCCTGAGGAAACTCCATGCCGCATATGCGCTGACCGACCAAATCCTCAAAAATCTGGGTGTCAGAGCCGCCCGCGCCGCATACGCCGTCTTCGTCGATTGACATGTTGTACTACACGAGGCAGACAGCGCCGCCAAAAGCAGAAAGCAGCCGCTCGCACCGCAAGTGCCGCAGGAACAGAAAACCATGCGTCACATGCGTCGCCTAAAGTAGACCATGTCTCCTCCACATGCGACTCGCTCATCCAAATCTGTCCGCATAACGTCAGGCAGCATAGCCCTAGGCCGCATAGCGCTTGGCCACAAAGACCCTGGCCGCATAGATCCTGGTCGCATAATGCCATGCAGCATACCCCTGGCCGTATAACGCCGGGACGCATAACGCTTTGGTCGTATAGCGCCAGGACGCATGCGCCACGAAGCATGCGTCCGAGCTAGCAACCGTGCATGCAACTCGAGAGCCATGCGACGATGCTGACGTGCTAAGTGCAAAGTGCGTCAACAAAGTGACACTTTTCGCCCTTAAACCCGTGCTTGAGTCTGAGTCCGAGTCGCTAAGCCCCTTCAGGACTTAGCTCCTAAGAAAAACTTTCCAAAGATGGTGACAAAACAAAGATTGTCATAATGGAGTTCATACTTAATCCCTTTAGGAAAGTCAACCCACATGGGCCACCACCCCATGTGCATATACCAATACTAAGCATAGCTATATATTGAGATATACACATTGGTTCCAATGTAGGACTAAAACTCCCAAAGCTAAGTGAAAAACACCAAAAATTGTCCACATATATCACAATATATGGTGGAGGGTTTCTCACAGTGACTGCTATCATGCATTAGGATAGATGTCACCGACGACTTGAATCTTCCCGCATGGGTCAAACAACAGTACGATATAATAATGGACTTGGCCTTGAATTATGCACCAAAGCTGTTATTCTTCCCACTCACACAATGACCTCAGCTGTGCCATCCGGTCCTACATTAAAGGACCTGTGCTGATCTGGTCTGAGTGTATGTATCTTAGGCGCCTACAAGCTTTCCCTCAAGAGATGACCTATATTGTAAACTCCTTCGACCAGATTTCAGCTTTTTAATATTAATTTAGGATTATTTTACCAATTTAGGATTTATTAG